>JANIJH010000008.1:2187431-2205137 GCA_024520975.1 Erythroxylum areolatum
CCCCGCATTCCCTGAACAATCTAACGTCGCGTCCTGCCAGTTGGATTTGCCGGACGAGCTCTTCCACGGGATAAAAGTCGCATGCGGCATTGGAAATGGAGGAGACGAGCAGCTTCGGAAGACACGGTGCTGCCCGGTTCTGGCAGCCTGGTTGTACCATGCTTACTCTTCCACCACCATTGGCATGGCCGGGAGGGTGGTCCCTGCGGCGGTGGCAGAAGGTGTTCCGCCGTCGTACGAGGACATGCCCTTGTTGCCTGATGACTCCGAGACTTGCGTCGATACGCTGGGAAAAGAGTTGAAACGCAAAGGCATGGAACTTTTTAAACCCAATGAGACTTGCGATTTGGTGTATTGTTACTGTGGGATCAGATTGCATCCCTTAAGCTGTCTCGAAGCATTTTCGTTGAACCAAAAGGGAAAGCTTGTTGGTGACAAGACGGTTGAAAGATTGGAGAGAGATTGCTTGAGTAGTAGCAGCGACGTTAATGGATTCACTGGTTTTGGTGGGTGCCGGAAACTCTGTATCCACCACCAGAACTTATAGCAACAAGTGGACAGCGCGCGAAAGACTTGGGCTTGAAATTGAAGGAGAAGGAGATAATAGAAGTGGTTAGGTCTTGTGAGTGTACAGATGAGGCGGCGTACGTTAACATCAGAGATTGGGGGCTTGTAGCAGAAGCCATTGTTGCTCACTTGAAGCTGCGAGAGTAAAGAATGGGTTATAAACGTAAGTGACGGAATCCATTAAAAAATAGCTTTCCCGAAAAGCTAAAATTTTGATTTTTCTGAGAAGTTCCAAATTTTAGCTTTTTCAAAAGCTGTTTCTACTTCAAAAGTGCTTTTGAAATTTGCAGTCAAACACCCACTTTTTCTCAAAAATAGCTTTTGTTGTAGAAAAAAGTACTTTTAAGGTCTCCAAAAGCTGAACCAAACAGGCACTTAATGTTCTTAAATTATACTACAATGTTAAATTTTGTAAGATTGAGCTCAAATAAAATAAGAACATATAAGGTCAAATAAAGTTTTATCCTAAAACTAATTGATAATAGGAGGAATAACTCAATAGACTTATATGCATTTCTATGTAAGACAAATTATCACTTATATTTCAACAACGGTATATCAAAACTTTTATAGCATGATCTAAACACAAATTGCTAGAAGCGATAATGAAAAAAAAAAAACCTCCAACAAGATTTAAGGAATTTTTTTGTTGAAAAAGATATTATTTGTCAAAGCTCATGTACTTAAACCACGCAATAAAATTGATTAGCTAAAAGAAAAAATAAGCATTTATTAGAAATTGCAGTATCTCTAATATTTTCAACTAATACTCCTTAGTATTTATGGAGAGAGGCTATCCTAAAAACTACATATTTTATCAATAGGATGTCTTCGAAAGTTTTAAATTTTCCAATACCTCTTACCTTCATCTCGATTATCACATGATCTCCCTCTCAAAGTGTTTAGCTGTATTGTGTTTGTTCATATTCATAACAACAATCGAGGAAAACTTGATCATAAAGCAAGAGAATGTGTTTTTGTTGGTTACCCTTCCAGTTAAAAAGAGTACAGGTGCTTTGATCCTATAACTAAAAGGTTTTTTATTTCCATAGGTGTCACTTTTTTTTTCTTTCACCTCATCCTCAGAGGGAGACATGTAAGGAAGATTTGGTTTTTTTTTTTATAAGTAAAATGAAACTATGGTCACTACTAACAATGATGTAAATATTTTCTATATTCCTTATTCAAGCAGTGATGGTGTCTTAAATAATGAAAATAAGGAATCATCTTCAATGATTTTACAAAATCAATATCAAGAAAAGAATGAAATGTGTGCAAGACAAGATGGAAATCATTTTAAATGGAAAGTTTTTTTGAGATCAAGAGTCTAATATGAAAATAAATCCATAAATTGGAGATCAACCAGGTATTTGAGTCTATTTCTATTGAGTTATGGTCACCTAAACCAATATCTATTCCAGAGTTGGATGAAATCCCATTGCTCTTAAGAAAGGTTTTAAAACTTGTACCAAATATCTTATATATAACTTCTTATCATATCAAAGTTTATCTCCATCATTTAAGCATTTACTTCTAAGTTATTCAATATTTCCATTTCTAAGAATATACTGAAAGCTTTAAATTTTCCTGATTAGAGGGATGTAGTCTTGGAGGAAATGAGAGCTTTGGAGAAAAATAGAATGTGGGAGGAAGTTGATCGGAAAAGACTAGTAAGATGTAAATGGGCGTGTTCATCTTAAATTCCAATTTTGATGGATCACTTGAAAGATATAAGGCTAGCTTCGTTGCTAAAGGGTTTACTCAAACCCATCGCATGCGATATTATGAAACTTTTTCACTAGTTACTAAGTTAAATACTGTTAGAGTGTTGCTATTACAATTAATCTAAATTGGATTCTACATTAGTTCAATGTGAAAATGCCTTACTAAGTGGAGATTTGGAAGAAGAGGTATATATGGAGCCTCTCCTAGGATTTAGTAAAAGCTTGAAAAAAGGATATGAAACTAAAAAAAATGTTTAAATGGGATGAAGCAATCACCAAGGGCTTGATTTGAAAAATTCGTAAAATTTATGAAGTCTCAAGATTTCTTACGGGGCAAACTATTTATCCTTTCTTCATAAAAAGTTCTACAGAAGGAAGGATTGCGATTCTAATAGTATATGTAGATGATATTATCTTCAATGGTGATAATTTTGAGGAAATTGAAATTCTCAAAAATAATATTTCGAAGGAATTTGAAATTAAAAATGAAGGATGGAAATTACTATATGTAAGAAGGGCATAGGAGTCACCCAACGGAAGTATATCCTAGACCTTCTAGAAGAAACTGGGATGAGTGGATGCAAACCATCAGTTACTCTATGGAATTCAACTCAAAGCTAGTTGAAGTTCAGGAAGGAGTTCCAGTGGATATAGGTCGAAAGCTGGTTGAAGTTCAGGAAGGAGTTCCAGTGGATACAGGTCGATATCAACAACCGGTAGAAAAGCCAATCTACTTATCCCGCACCAGACAAGATACTTCCTTTGTTGTCAATGTGGTAAGTCAGTTTTATGTATACTGCCGGTGAAGACACTTGGAAGCAGTGTGGAATCTGAAGTTACTTAAAAGGAAACTCTAGGGAAAGAATCACTTTGTCCTCTTTCTTTAGTTGCCAAACAAATGATGTTGAAGTGAAAAATTTCATTACTATTTTCACCAGCTCTGCTCCTAAAGGCGAAAACAAAACAAGATTACAGGAGTCGTAAGAATACTCGAAACTTGTAATCACAGTTGCTAGAAGCCAGACGGCAATAACATAAGCTAAGAGCCCCAAGCATTCAACAGAAACAGGAACGTTCATAATTCTTAGTAGAGATACAAAACTTTTTAGTTATAAAATGAGGTCAGCCGAGAATTGGGAAAATACGGGCAATGTGATCCAACGGAACACTGTCGGCATTGTTCTTCTTCAGCTCGGGATGGTTAAATTCATTTGCAGGTAAGACGATGAGTTGGCCTTTCCCATGGCCCTTCTCTATGGTCCATCCACAAGTGGCCACCTGCTGTTCCAGAAACTTGTCCAACGATAGACCTTCAATGTTGATAGCCTGTCCCATACCCAAGTAAGGAGTATTCATGATACCGTGATTAACTTGCAGAAAACATAATGAAAATTACTTACTTATCATATTCACCAAGTCAATATTTTGCCCCATTCTACCATTTTCATTTAGACCAAGCAAAACAAATGCTGCAGACAAATTGCAGAAAGTGTGAAATTGGAGCATACCTCAGCAAGTACAGACCTAGGAACCTTTTGATAAGTAAGGGAGAGGAGATGAATTGCATAGGTTTGAATTGCTTGCTGAAAACCTGTAACAAATCCTCTTTCAAGTTTGAAAATAGAAGATGCAAAACTGAAGAAATAACTGAGTATAACTGAGTATCCTAGCAGATATCTCCTCAAGTAGTCAATCATAACCCCATTTTTCAATGATGTAAACATACATGATAAGCAAATGCTCTTGCCCTAGAAATATTTATACATCATCTAAAAAGAAAGAAACGAAAGAGAGCTATATAGAATAACAGGATTAAAACCTGGTACAGCTTCGACTATGTGGCGAGATTTGGATGCCTCATCCCAGAACTGTCGGAACCTTCCTGTCTGCAGACAGGTAACTTGACATTCAAAATTCATCAACTTTACAGATCCCTTAATATACATCAGAAACATACCTCTAAATAGTGTGAGAGAACAATCAGTGTCTTGAACTGTTCCTCCATTTGCTGCAAACAAATAAACAAAAATAAGAACATGGTGAACCTTTCACAAGGTTTGTCATATACCAGCAATGAGGTAAAAATCAATCACAACACAAGCTATAATCTGAAACAGAGTCTTAAACAATTCATAAAAATCTGAAAATCATATAGAAGCAGGTTGATCTAGAATATCTTATGCTAGGAGCAATCTAGTGTAGAGCTTGCCGATTCGAAAACATGAGAGATTGATTAATTTCAGGATTTTGATGATGTTACTGAAGTCAGTAGTTAATATTAGTCTCATAAACATAAAGAATATACATGAGCGTACTCAATCTTGAATTGTATTAATTGTTCCAAGAAAATAAATGAACAATAAGGCAGTAAATGATACCACTCGTTCTGGAATCAAAAACAGACAGAGGCTAAAATCTGGGGCTGGCATTGCCATAAGTGCCTGTTAAGAAGAAGAAAATATTCATCAGAAAAACTTAAATTAAAGGTTAGCCAATTAAGCAATTCAATGATATTTAAGAGACCGCTTATCCAGACCTTAATCAAAATCCTAGCAACAATTTGGGTGCTCATTTTCTCTGGTTCAAACTGTAACAAGAGACATAATACTGATAAGCATCTGCCAGTAAAGTTTAAACTGAACTTCTAAGTCGATTTTGTATACCTGATACAGTTTCAATGACCATAATAAAGGTTAATTATACAACAGAGGAGATCCTCATTACCTGATAAAGCCGAAGAAGGCAAAGATTTGCATCCAGACTGTAGGTTTGTGAGGCAACCTAAACATTACCATAAGCACATCAACCACTAGATAAGCATATAAATAACATATAATATCCAAATCTTCACAATCC
This sequence comes from Erythroxylum areolatum, assembly GCA_024520975.1. Classification (NCBI taxonomy): domain Eukaryota; kingdom Viridiplantae; phylum Streptophyta; class Magnoliopsida; order Malpighiales; family Erythroxylaceae; genus Erythroxylum; species Erythroxylum areolatum. The sequence goes on from JANIJH010000008.1 coordinate 2,192,579, forward strand.
ATGAAACTTTCAGTCACATCAGTTACATAGCTCTGATATACTTATGAATCAGATGAAGTCATTACCATGTGGCCTTACATTCATTTAAAGCGGTATAAATTCCAAGACACTGAACATAGTGTTGAGTCACAAGACATTCCCAGGAATAAACCAAGATCCTATTACATTGCATCCAAGGATATCAACAAGGCAACACACTAACCTGACCCGACGATGTTTTCAATCAACACCCAAATAAAAGTCATATCAGCGGGAAAAAAATATATACAAAATTTCATGCTTTCCCTACAAATAAATCACCCTAAAGCAAAGACGACAACTTTATATTACATAAATAGAAAAAGAAAAGAAAAAAAACACAGCCCGGATTCAATTCCTCTTTCAAGCATTCAATTCGAATATCAATTAGAAAAAAAACCAAACCTGTTCATTAACATAGTTTTCGAGATCCGGGAGGATATCGGGATTATAGGGATTGATGGCAACGAGTTGCTCTACTGTGTAAGACACTTGTTGTTCCTGTTGCTGAGGCTCTCTTCCCATTGTCGTTTTGCTTCAATTTTCTGCTAGATTTTCTCTACAGGTATATGAAGAAAGAGGCGATCGTCTTCACAGGGTAACCTGTGACCTAGTCGCTTTACCAAAGTTTTCACAGCTGATTGGAAAAGACCTATATACCCTCTTTTATTTTACATGGACCTTTTAATTTAATTAAAGGGATTTAAAGAAAATATATAATTTAATCAAATGAAAATCTTATAGCGACTGATAAAAGTTGTGGATCTAAATAAAGGCCTTTTTTAGTAAATGATTTATTAGCTATTTTTAACGAATTAAGAAGTATTTAATTATTTGATAATATCAAATTATTGATAATTGTATTTAGTATTTAGTTGATTGTGACGGGGGATTGAACTCTATTTACTGTTTTCCAAAATGTTCCTATAAGGAATCTTTTGTTCTAGTAATTGAGAAATTAAAAGATAAAAAAATAGCCGTATCTAAAAATTATTACAAATTAATTGAGAGAAGAGATGGAGAAAAGGAAAAATAAAGATACATAAATATAAATATAAATTATAAATTGAATTTACTAAAAAATACTATAGTTTATTCAAAAATTAACTTTTTCTTTTAATAAAATTTTTTGTTTTGTATCGATATCATTATTTTTTAAATTTATTTCATGTTTGATTAAATAAAATATGTATCGTTAAATTTGATAATGTTCGATACAAAAATCACTTCTAAATTATTTTATACTAACCAAATTTTTCTATAATGCTATATTTAAAAAGTAGGTTGGGTAAGAAAGTTTCAAGTTGTATTCATTGTAATTATTAATACTTTGATTAAATTTTGTAACGAAGAATAATTAAATCAATAAATTAAACATATATTCTTGTATTTAAATATTTTTAAACATACAAATATTTATACAAATAGATTAAAATTAACATTAAAATAATTTTTTGCCATAATAATTATTTGTATAAATATTAATGTTAATTTTAATAAATAAAATTATTTAAAATATTTTTTTAGTTTAGATAAATTATTAAGGAGGTTTACATAATAGATAAAAAAGAAACAACCAAATTGTTATCGGACACGTAGAAAAAGGTTATGAAAGAAAGTTCAGTTTCAGAATTAATTTAATTTCTTTGCCAACTTGTTATTCGTTACTCGTTAGTCATTATTGTCGGCATTGATGGTGAATGAATCAGCAACTTAAGATTTCCATAAGTGTTCTTCATTGTACTGTTTTATAATCACCACAATATTCATGTTAAAAGTCAATTTTACTCCCAAGCTTCTCTTCTTCATCAACGTTTCACATCTTTCTACCATTAATGTTGTTATTTTCTGATGCAGCCATTCCTCTTGATTGCATAAATCGATTGAATAGTGCTTTAATTTCTTGCATCCATTTCTCATTTCGAAAATGAGATTTCTTAAATGTTTGGATACTTTCTTCAAGTTTCTTGGACTCTTGAATCCAATCATCTCCTATCATTTTATGGAATTTTCTCTGATATCAAATGTTATGAAAATATGAAAAAATAGAAAAAAAAATGAAAAACAAAGGAGAAAAGAAAAAAGAAGAAGGAAGAGAGAAGGCAAAAAAAAATCACAAAAGAGAAAGAAAACAGTAGCTAATTTATATTTTTCTGCATATCACATCGACGATTACAAGGGTTATTTTATAGTACTCTTTTGTATTTACAGCTGTATAACTGTTGTATACAAATTACGTAATTACTATATTTTTAGCTCAATTTTAAATATTAATTTAAATAATTATTTTTTATTTTGAGCATAGACAAATAAATTTTAATTTATTTAATTTAGATTGACTGATTGAAGCAAATTGAAATGAAAACATAAAATTAAGATTGAACCAATAATTTTCAATTACAGTTTATCATTGTAATTGTTTTGTAGGAATACATTCATAATAAAAGAAAAGAGAACCTTTAAAAATATTTCAATTGCTTGTTTTATGAGTATACTAATAAAAATCAAATGCTATTCATTAAATTCATTTACTAATCTTAAAAATTTAATCAATTGTTGACAATTAGCAACATTTAAGCAAACAAGTTGATGTTATATTCCCAATGCCACTACACTATAAAATGAATTCCCATATTATTTTCAAATAATAAGTTAATGTTTTTATGTAAAATTTAGAAACTATTAGTACCAAGTTATTAGTATATATTAAAGTTAATTTTTGCAAAAAAGAATAACATAATCAATTAAATCTACACAAGTTGATACCAAATAATAGACAAAGAGTATATAATAATGGGCATAAGCAATAAGCATATGTAAGGAATCATGAATATCTTCCTATCTAACAGAAGAACTATTGATGAATGAGTCACTGCACGACTATGAAATATAATATTTTAATATATTTATGATAAATCAAAATATATTTTGTTAATTATGCATGATTTTGGAAAATAAGTATGATTTGATGTCAATTATGCATGGTTTTAGAAATCAACATTTTTTAAGTCATATTTTTATAAGTCATTTTATGTATAAATAATTAATACTAAATAGTTAATTTTATCAAATATCTTTAAATAAATAGTTGATGTTATTTGTTGATCAAATTAACTATATTAATCCGCTATCAGTTAGCCGCTAATAAAATAAGTTAATGTAATATATTGATTGCCAAATATAGTCAAAGAAAAAGATACTTACATTGATGATCCTCTCTCAAAGATCGGAAGATATTTACGTGTTTGTCATTTCAAATATATTTAATTTGATTTATTAATTTTAAATAAAATAAAATAATTATAATTAATTAATCTTAAAATATCAACTTTAAATCTAATTTGATTAGGGGCAATCATAACATTTATGACTACTCTTCGTTTCTGTTGCTAATAAAAAACGTGTCACAAAGGGCAAGAGAGATTTTCTTGTTACAGATTTAAAAGGTTGGATATCAAGTTCCAGCCCATCCATGTCTTCTTGTCAGAAGGATTGACAAAATTAAGCTCAAACATCTCCTTCCTCACATGTTCACCAGTTTCACAAAATCCCACGAGTTTGGCAACAAGTGCTGCACTTTCTTCTATGTGCTGCATGTTAAGAGGGTCTGTCCACAATTTGTTTACCAGTTGCAGTCTCCTCTGTTTTCCTACTGGTGCGATCTCCCATTTAGCATAAAGGACCTCTCTCTCTTCTGCTGTTAGTTTTGAATTCACCCTCTTTGCCAGATACTCCCTTTCTTGTTTAAGAGCCTTGATACTGCATTTGGTTCCAAGATAGAATTGGTTAGAGGTATTAAAAGAATTGAATTGGTATTGCTTAATCATTACTTTGATTAAGGCTAATTCAATCTTCTGACGTTACCATGATGACACCGAGCTAGCAGGTTCATCCCCTAACAGTGCTGGGCTTGCGTTGCCAAGTTCTGCCAAATGTTGTTCCAACCATGACAACCTTCGGAGCTCAACCTCCACGTAGATTTGATCGGCGGGATCTCCTTGAAATAACAGATAGAACTGTGTACGGTGTATAATTGAAACATGGCACAAGTGCCATAACATTATAATTTGTTTTTTTTGGTCCTCAAAAGTTAACTGCCAAGATATGGGAGACTGGTCACCAGTATCTGGCTCCACAGTTGCTACCTCGTTTGCCTCTAGCTCCAACACCTGAAATCAAACACGAGTGTAATGCCACCAGGACGACATGATTTGATTAAATTGTTTGAAATTAGAATCAGATAAATTGGTAAACATCAATTGTGGCCTACATTCAGTGACCACCTATTATCTAAAACAAGAGATGCATGAATTGATGTTTGCTGGAGCCAGGAAATAAGACTCCAGAATATAGTAAGAGATAAATTTGTAGCTCATTTGATTGTAATCCTTAATCTCTAACCAAATCCGACAAATTCTGGAACTATTGTGTGTGGTAGGATGTAAAGAAACTGAATAACATGTTCTCACCTGGCAAACTAGAAGCTGCTTTTGGTATTGTAACTTTGCCACCCTTTCTTTCAACTCAGTAACGTAAGCCTTTATGCTCCGTATATTCTCTTCAGCGGCATTCTTGAACATCCTCTGCATCTTCTTCACATTAACGGAATTAGACCGAGAAGGAGTGCTTTCCCTTGATGATATGACCTCTCCATTTTTGTCATTCCTTTGAGGAGTTGATTCAGGTGGCCCGGTCGTTGCACTGCCACCGCGTCTGTTATAGTTCTCAGGGTTTCGGTTCTCCGTCTCATTGTCCACCACAGTATGAGAAGAGGTAAGAGGCGAGCATGGGGATCGTATTATATTTTGCATGTTTGAACTGTTGCTCAATGCAAAAGGAAACGTTTTCTTCTTCTTCAACTGAGTCTTCAACTCTTGGGTCTGCTCACCACCACTTGAGAAAGAGGACACTAGCGTGTCTATGGATTTCTGGACAGTATCAAGCTTCCTTTCTAGAGATGCAATGGTGTTTTCATGAGAGTTTAGTCGAGTAATTTCGTCCTTCAGGTTAGCTTTTTCTCCAATCACAACTTCTTCATGAACAGAGCCAAGTACTTGCAATTCCTTAATTTCAGACAGCATCTTTGCAACAGTTTCAGCAGTTGCTTGGCTGCCCAATCTGTGAGAAGAAACCTCCTTATGAAGTACTTCTAGTGCTCGATTTGCTTCCTCGCCCAATTGCCTTTGCCGCTGTTCAAGTTTACGTATTTCCTGAACGAGCATTGATGGATTCGTAGAAGTGATAGATTGTCTAACCATTTCCTGCTTTCCAAATAGTCTCTTTCTTGCATTTGGAGTAGTTTTATTAGCAACTGAATCGTTTTCACAAGTAAAAGAAAGACACCTGACTGCTTGATTTGAAGGACCACTTTGATTTAGGCCCTGTAAATGTTAAAAAGTTAGAGATAAGCAGTGGAATTCGTTAAAGACAAGAACGAAAGCGTCTGCTACCTTCTGCTCCTTTCGTGATTTTCTTTCTAGTTCAAGTTGAGCTTGTGCAAGGTCTCTCTGGCGCTTCAACTCTTTCATTTCCGTCTCCATCTACAAAATTTACCTCGATTAGAAACAAAGCATCTATATAAGATCGACGGCAAGTAAATTTAGCTTTCTTATTTTCCTTTTTTGTGCTCTTCTGGTACTATATTAATATTACAAAAAACTAATGATGAGATTGGTTATTTCACATGGATGAGCATAGAACTCTGAAATGAATGCCCCGGCAAGAAGTCAAGGATGGCACTTTAGATGGTTTCCGATGCTTGTGTGAAGATTCCTCAAAAAACAATAAGCCGCAGTGTTCAGATATTAAATCAAGGATCATTTAGTACGTTACAACTTTCCAGAAACTGAAAAGGAAAGTTTACTTCTTAAACGTCACAAACTGGGAAAGTTATAGAATTCTTCAGCAAACATTAATAACATCTTTCCATGAAGAATTAAGATAGGTTGAAGGACGCAGAAGAAGCAGAAAAGCAAAAAGGAAGAAGAAACAAACTTTATACCTGCTCAATTTGCATATCCTTCTCTATTAACAAGGATCTCAAACTTGAACATGATTTGGGCTCTGGGCTTCGAAGCTCTGCTTCAAGTCTGGCGACTTCCTGCTGCAAATGCTTAACTAATCTTTTGTCGGCCACAACCTGAAATTCATAAATATTTCAACCTTAAAGCGTTACTAGGACAAATAATGACATGAACATGACAATGCAGTATGTACCATTTATTCAGTGCATGAACGCTTGCAACAAATACAGATCTACCTATGCAAACAAGGTTTGTGTTTAACCTACGTTCCGTGCAGCATGGATGCTACAGACCACTGAAATTGCTAATTTGATATGCAATGGTGCCTACTGCCTGGTAGAATAGTTGATAGTTTTCTTGGCAGGCGCAAGTGCGCATAAGTGCAACTTGAAGAATTTTATAAGTGTCTACGTGGCCTCCAGAACTAGGAAAGTAGAACAATTTGACGTAATTGATGGGAATAAAAGCTTTGAGTGACTCAATAGCATACCATGTTCACTTGGGCATTGTTTGTAACCTCCTTTGCACTGGTTGCGAAAGAAAGCGTTTTCCTTGTTTGCTCCATGTGACTCAAAGCAGGACTCATGGTACATATAATGGCTGTTCGTGCATTACCCCCAAGTGAATGCTGCAATATTCTTGTGAGTTTTGAATCTCTGTATGGTATGTGGCCACTCCTCTTTCCTCCACTGCAGACGTAAGTGAGACAAGAAACAAATCCTAAGAACCTTTACACAAGTGATCCCTTAGTTACCGGTTCATGAAGGTTAAAGAAAAATACTAGCACAAAAGACGTAGCTGAAAGGTAAAAGGTAAGCCGAACTTATGTTGTTGGGATATCGGTTCCTCCTAACTATTGTAAACTTTCATCATGCTCAATAGTCGGTCTTGTGTTTATCTCAAACGCTTCAGCTTCTCTTACCTGAGTTTTCTGATCACTGTTGTGAGAGTCAACAAGCTACGGTTGATATGACTGCCTTCCTTCAGTCTTATGCCACTGGTGTTAGTTTGAGATGCACGTTCACTTCCAGCAAGGTCTACTAGATTCTGTCAAATTCCAGATCATTAGTGATACCACAATGCCAAAAATCCTGGTTACGGATAAAGTTGAATTACGTACCAAAGTTGCCAGAAAGGACTTTACACATCCTGACTTTTCACGAAGACTGCTCTCGATGGTCTGCAAATATACCATGATAGTTAGTGTTGCATAAAAAATCTACGCCAGGGATACTCCAAGATTCTCTATAAATACTTCGTAAAACTGAAGAACAAACAATTTAATTGATCACGAACAGGACTTAAAGCTAAAGGAGCAATTTCACTAAGAGAAAAGGACCGAATATAACCAAATGGATTCATTGCATTCATAAACGGAGGTTAGTTGCACTATCCTAACAAAATCAGGAAAAGCTAATAAGACCAATGGAGCTTACTAATCGTATTATCTGATGTGATCTTGAACTTTTATCGTTTAGAACAGTCTCACCCACTTGCCTTTGCGCTGCAAAAGCAAACACTCGTGAATAATTGTATCTGTGCATATAGGTCCAAACATAAAGACTAATAAGTAATAAATCAATTAACGCAAGTTAAATATTTTGAAACACACATCTAGAAGAATGGTTCTCGATGTATTTGGAGAAAAGTTACCTTCACAGACTCCAATCAAGTGCCGTAAATGTTGGCAGTCCTTGACCACCTCTTCAACTAGCTTCTCGACAATGATCCCTTTCTGCAATGCAGAATTAAAGAGAGATTACTGCTTAGCATTTCATATACAAGAAAACAGTTATTATATTGCATTGTTCAACTACCTCAGCATCATCCAAAAGTCGAAGAGGACCAGATTCACGATTCAAAAGGTCTACAACAGTCTCATTGTAGATCTCCAACGCAGATATTTTCACGACAAAATTCCTTTCTTGGTTCTGCAAGATTGCAAATACTTTAACTAGAAGAATCTCATGGACCTCTAGAAACAATTTATTTTTATATATTCATTGTTAAACCTATTGAACATGAACGCATTCATAGATATTAAATCACTCTAATTCTTATGAAAGAACGCAAAAAATGGTACTAATTGAGTCATGTAATCGTCTTTTGATGGATTACAGTTGTCCACCAATTAATACAGTAACTAAGTCTAAAATGAACCCAATCTAAAGTGTTACAACACAGATATAGAAATATGAAAAAAAAAAGGCCAACTTACGTTTCCTATATGTTCAAAGATGTCTTCTACAGCACTCTCTGTGATTCCTCTCATTGTAAACGTCTTTCCACTACTAGTTTGTCCATACGCAAATATAGTAGCTGGGGAAAAATTCAACACACCCAAACAAATTGAAACTCCCATAAAAAAGACAAAACACTTATGAACTATAAGTAAAAGCTTCATAGTTTCACGCTCTTCACCAAATGAACACACCATTGATTCCTCTTAGAGCAGAGAGAGCAACATCCCTAGCCCCTTCCTCGTACACTCCCCGAGTTGAGCAAGTTGGATCGAACACTTTATCTGCCACATGAAAATAGCTCGCTCACTCACTCGCTGTCACCACCTAAAACTCATTTTCTGATGGTTTTCACAAGGTAATTGAAAATATACCAAACGTGTATGAAGTCGGAGGACGATCGGAGTTCGGATTCTTGAAGACAATGGAGTGGTCGTCGGGCCACTCCCAAGCAATAAGATCGTAAAGCGCTTGTTCTCTTCTACTCAATGGCCTAACCCTAACCGTTACTAGAATCTTCTCTTCTCGAGCCTTGTTAGTGCCACCTGGCGTCGACGACGGTGTCCTCTGTATCTTATACGCTGGTGTCGCCGGTGTTCCAACCATCTTGTACTCGGATCAAGCGTTTTCTTGCATTCAAAGACCTGAATAGTACATAGAAGTCCCAACAGCACGATCTCAGTATACTAAAAGCAGTTAGATATGGTCATGCTCATTTTATGGAAGAGAAACACAGACCGATCTCAGCTTGAGTAACCAACCAGCTTGAAGTATCAAGAACAAAGTTCTTGCCAAACCAAGAAACCACATATCGAAGTTGAACTTTGAAAACAGTCTAGATTACGTGCTTTTCTTTCCATATCTAGATTATTAAAAGATACCTTCACATTTCAAACAAAAACCAACCGAAATAACAGAAAAGGTAAAGAACAGCACCAGAACTCCGGCAACTGAGATGAGGCACTTTGCGGTGAAGTTCCGGTCTTCTTCAGATTCAAATGAAGAAAGGCAGCGAATATCGAGAAGAAGTAAAGTTCGAAAGAGCGTAACTGCTTTGAGGCTTGAAATCTCAAGAGCAAATCGTCGTTAGTGATGGGTAAGGTAACGGCTAGTTCTGTTTAACGTATTATTGTTTATTTACTTTCTTATGCATTGTGCGCGTACCTGAAATGAAAGCATCACATATCGCCACGCGTCCACCGCCACCATTACTTTTTTTTATTATTTATTCAAAATTATTCTTGATTAATAAATGAAAATGTTTCTTTCTCTTTCAAAAACAAATATTTTTCGTTAAAATATCCAATAGCTTCATTTTTAGGAGATTTATAATTTTTATTCAAAAATACTAATATAATATATCTTAATATATTTTTATAATAATAAAATTATCATTATTTGTACTTAAGTAGTCAATAGATAAACCTATTTTAGCTATTATTAGAATTTGATAAAATTTATTTTTTATTTTATTATATTATTTAATATTATAATAATAATAAACGTTATACTATAAATAATAATTCTAAATATAAATAAGCAAATAATATAATGACATTAGTGTAACTAAATCGTATTATTATATATAGGAATACTATAATATTATTTTTAAATATAAATAATCAAATAAAATAATGAAGGTTAAGGAATTTGCAATTATGTTAATATTTTATAACTATTTCTTAAATAAAAAGATTATTTAATTTTAAGTAGTTAACTTTTTAAATAAATTATTTAAATATATAGTTATTAAACTATTGCAATCTTTACTAGGCCGAATGGTTTTGGGTTTGGGCCGAATTCCGGTACCGTTTCACGTGGGATCGCCGATAAAAAAGCACGTTTCTATTTTAATTTCCAACCTCAATTCAACTACAGCCTGCCCGAAAGCGGGTTTGCTAAAGACAATTTGACATTGACCAAGTCTAATCTTTCTTTTTTTTTTGGCGAGATATTTTAAGAGGGTTTTAATTATAGGAAGGCACCTTTAAATCATTCATATTTAGACTAATTTTTGCTCGAACCGGGTAGATCCCTTGCAGAAGACAAACCTCTGACCCTAAGTTTTAAACGGCTGTATACATGAGAACGATTCAAACTCGTGACCTCACTTAAACGAAGAGAACTCCTTACCAACTTATCTGTGCCATGGTATTACCAAGTCTAATCTTTTTATTGGAAAAGAAAATATAAACATCAGATCAGATGCAAATTGAAATGTCAAATCGTCGGCCTTGGGAGATCCGAAACCGTAGAAAGTGCTTGGGGGTCATTCCAAGACTACGGGCTTAGGTTCCTTTCATAACCCCACTCAAACAAAGTGCTAAATGTCAAAAGAGGTATCTCAACAAAAGGTTCTGTGGATTCGTTTTCGTCACCCTTTTGTTTTTGGTCTCTTATAATTGAAGACTAACAATTTATTATTTATAGATGAGCCTAACATTTTAGTCGGTTGAGTTCAGGTTTCGAGTGTAAAATTTTATATTTAGGTCAAGTCCAATCAATTCAATTATTATATTTAAATTTTCAAAATAATATTATTTAATTTATTTTTTATTTCAAGCCGCAAAATTTGTGTCTAAATACCATTTAAAGGTTAAAATTAAAAAATTCGTGTTTAATCCAAATTCTGCTCAACTAAAGTTAAATTTGATGACTTCAAATTGAACTCAATTCGGTTGAATAAAAAATATCATCTTTAATTATAAAATAGACAATAGCATAAGTATAGAGTATAGACACTATTTTATAATTAAATATTAAAATTATAAACTCGGATATTATTATATGCATGTTAAATAAAACCAAATATATCATTTAACAAAGTTTTAATTTCGAGTTTCAAAAACAAGTTGAGTCCAAAATTTCAAACATAAGAAATCTATGACATTTCAATATTTAAATATTTTCAAAAATTCTTTAAACTCTAATTTCCAGTCTTAATATATATTTTCAAAAAATATTTAAACTCTAATTTCCAGTCTTAATATTTCAAAACTCTTAAATAATTTTGTGTTATTATTTAAATTTAAAATCGTTTTTTAAATTTTGTTATTTAATCACTAGACAGGTTATTTAGTATAATAAAAATTGAATTAAATTTTTTGTTATTTAATCACTACACAGGTTATTTAGTATAAATAATAATTTTTAAATTATTTATTTAAAAATATTTTTATTAATACTTTATTAATAAATATTATATAAAATATTGAAATAACAATAACTTATTTTTAAGTTTTATTTAATTTATAATTATTATTAGTAATAAAATATTTATTATTATTTTTAAAACAAAAATTAAAAATTTACAATAATATAAAAGTTAAAATAAATAAAGTAATTAATTAAAAAACTTTAAAAAATGGAGAAATGAGAGGTAGAAAGAAAGGAGAAAGATTTTAAAAAAAATTAAAATTTTGCAAAAAAGTCCTCAAACTTTTTAAGCTTTCCAGTATTGGCCAGTATTTGAAATGCTGGCCGGCATAATCTGAAATAGGCCAGTACTAACCGACATTTAAATTTGGGACAACTGACTATTTGTTTTGTACTGATTTTAGTTTGATCTATTTTTTTGTCTATGACTAGGGTATCCACCAGCGGACTCAGTAACTAATCCCCGCGCTGACTGTAAGCACCTCACAGGATGGGACAGCTAGCCCAAAAATTTAAGACTGCTCCATACCCAAAGCCAAGTATTGAGTAACTAATCCCCACGCTGGTTGTAAGCACCTCACAAAATGGAACAGCTAGTCCAAAGATTTAGGGGGCGCTTGGTTCATAGAGGGAAATAGGAATGAGAATAGGAATGAATATAGTGAGGAATAGAAATTAATATAATCATTATAATGATGATGGTTGGTTAAAAAGAAGGAATTATTACCATTACCATTGATGGTGGTTGGTTTGTTAAAAATGTTAACAAATAAAAATTTGTTAAAATTTTGTTTTATAGCAAATTTTAAATATATTTTTAATAATTATTTTTAATTTATACACCCTAATTATAATGACAAAATATTTAAAATAAAGTATATTGCAATTTTTCCTTTTCAATAGCTCTTGAAGAAAAAAATACTGTAGTATTTTCTTGCATCAACATATCATTAGTTACATAATATCTTTACAATATAGATTAATCATCCAAAATATTGTGCAATTTATCGACACAACTATAATATCCATCATTTCATTACTACAGTAAAATCAAGTAACATAGTTTAATACAATTTACATTCATCTGATAATACGAATGAAGTTATATTTTAAGTAATTAAT
>JANIJH010000008.1:2205237-2227143 GCA_024520975.1 Erythroxylum areolatum
TAATTAATTAATTAATTAGCTTTTATCTTAATTAATTAAAGTTATTAATTAATTATATTTTATATTTTTAATTAAATGTATTTTAATTAGTTACATTTTAATTATATTTAATTAAAAATTTAAAAAAATAATGTTGGTAAGAATCAAACTCATTCCTCCTATACATGGAGGGTATGGACCATTACCTTAAATTTGGTATGAAAAAACTATTCAATCAATCATAATAATCAACTAAATACTACCTTTCATTCCATTCCCATTGATTTGTTCCCATACCCCTTAACCAAGCATCCCCTTAAGGTTGTTCCATACCCAAAGCCAAGTATCGAATAACTAATTCCCGCGCTGGTTGCAAGCACCTTACAAGATGAGACAGCTAGCTCAAAAATTTAAGGCTGCTCCATATTCAAAGCCAAGTATTTAACCCCTAACTTTTGGTTGAGAATAGACGGGTCCTTTCCACTTAACCATAATATGATGTAATTATATACGTCTGCGCACCGTCACATTTTGACCGTAAACTTAAGTGCCTGTCATCTCGTGCTCGAGCATCCCTAGTTCCTTAGATTTGTAAACCAGTACCCAGGTTGACTAAAATTTCGGGCTAAAAAAGGAAGATGTAGTCACGCCGACCCTGATCGGAAGGTTTAGACCCAAAGAATAGGCTTCAAAGTCTAGACCCATCAGCTCTTATCAACGTGGAATAAAACCGAAAAAGGTCGTTGCATCCCAATTAACTCTATGAACCACAAGATATTTCTGTAACGTGTACGTATCAAAGATGTTGCTACGTCGATTGCTCCCAATTTAAAAACGGTTAATGTCTTGATCGAAAGAAAGCAGGTGGGTGTAGTCGTGTACTGAAAATGCAAATAGCTAATTGGAATTTGTACTTTTATATTTTACAATTGCTGATTGGACATTTACGACGAGAAAGTGCTAAGATGATTTAAATATCGTTGTCGTCATAATTATACTTAGTCGTAAGTTTTGCAATCGAGCAAGATTTGGAAAGGTGGCACACATTCTTACCTTTATATAATAAAAAAGATTATTTCTAATAAATTTACATATAAATATGGCAATAAAAAATAATGCAAGTAAATAATAAATAAGCAAAATTGAAACATTAAATCAATAAGTAAATAAAATTACAATAAAAACATAAATAAATAAAATATAAAATATAACTCGACTTTTAAAATTTATTTTAAAACAGAACATAACTAAATATATAATCTCTTTATTTTTAGAAAAGCAATAATTATAAATATTATAAAGGAAATTTCTTTATTAGTTTTGAATTTTTATTTAAAAAATCTTTAAATATTTAAATAATAAAAATTAAATGTTGAGATTCACATGGATTTATATCAAAATGTGATGGCGCTTCATAACTTTTCGTTTCAATAAATTTTTAAGTCGTAAGTTTTATAATTCAAATTCACCAAACCGTTAATCTAACACAAATCAGAAACTTTTGATTTGTGTAGATTGAAACAAACTCGAGCACCAAAGCCGACAAAGGCTGAGATAGGTCACCAGACATGTGAATCTTGTGGTGGGTCTTACGTGTGGATTTTTCACGTTCGGGAACAGGGGGGAGTCCACATTCGCAATGGATGTGACCGAAGCTTAATTATCGGTAGGCCTAATTTTTAGCTTGTAAGAAAGTGAAGACTTAAGACACTCGAAAATGACACTGAGCAGAACGCCCATCTAAAGTTTTAAAAAACGAAAACACAGGAGAGAACGCAACTACATTAGTAGCCAATGTTGGGGACATTCGAAGCTGGAATTGCACCAAAACTAAAAAGCATAACATTACCTAACTTTCTGGAATGGAAGTCTGGTGGTTACAACTTGCACTGTAATAAAAATCATGGCACCTTAGGTTGCTGGTTGGTCCAACTTACGGGCTCTTTTTTTTTCAATTTAGTATCTTTTTTTATTTTTTATTTAGTAAATAATCTTTAAAACTTGTGAAAATCACATTAAAAAGTTAATGTTGCTAAAGTGACAAGTCCACCAAATATTATACTAAGTATCTATCTATTTAATAATAAAATTAAAATAGTTAATACTAAATTAAAATTATTATTTTGTGATAATAATATCACATATTTAAATAACAGAAATAATCTTTTTATAAATATATAAAAAAATGTTGTATGCATTATAACCCTTCTCAGATTCCTGCAAAACATTGTGTACGTTTAATTTTATTGAACACTAAATTAAAAATTTTCAAAAGATTACCTCTTTTTCTTATGTGTTTATAGTTTAAAAATCTTAAGTTATTTTATTGTTTTAATAGTTTGAAGGATAATGGGTTACAGATAAATTATATTAAATTTATAAATGTTAATTTTAATTTATAAAATTGTTTATAAAATAAGTAATTTGAAAAAAACATATACCCAATATTTTATTTAATAAATAATTCAATGATAATCAAATAATAATAAGTATAGATTTTACTCGTTGTAAAAAAAATTAAAAGAAAAATATGGCACCTTAGATTTATTTTGGTTTAAATTTTCATAAGTAAAAGAGTCATTTCGAACATGCTGAGATAACTGAAATTGTTGCTGCTAAAATATCTCCGTCTCATAGAACCAACAATTATTGACAACTATAGTGCAGACAATCTGAAGAGTCTGGACAATGAAATGAATGACTTAACCTCTCAATATTTGAATCATTGTCTGATGGATTGAGTTAACATATTTACTTTGTTAGTAATTGCTGGACTAACTGAGAATGTTATTGTCGAAACTTCCAAGGCTAGGTTGGATTATGCACAACAAACAACAATAGTAGAATTAGTGATGACTGTATGACAAGTCAGAGGATAGGAGATATCATCTTTTAGAAAGTAGAACAAGCAAAGGGTTGTGATTCTCTATTAACTATAACCCAACTCCCTAACATCTTAGGAGATTTTTGTGTACGGTCAAACTACAAAAAAGAAATCAATAAGAAAGAAAAAGCAAAATCTTAAATATCAAAAAGTTTTTCCCAAATAAGGTAGACACAGTGTATTACTATTATTACACCATTTTGATGTTCTCTGTAGAGTGAATTCATTGTTGAGATGTAAATATGAGTATGAATCTCACGTTAAAAAAAAGATGAAACTAGTAAAGAATATAACTTAATGCTTTAAGGTTGTTGATTGAAGTATATTATCAAAATCTACAAATATGTTTCGTTACTAAACTCACGATATAAATTTCTTGTAAAAGTGGACTCTTTAGATCTAACATTCATTATATCAAAACACTAAATTTGATGTTTATTGGCTTAATTAGCGATACTTTAGGGAGTTTTTGGTCATATTATAATATAACAGGAGATATAGTTTTTTTTATTTTTTTATAAAAGAAAAAAGTACATATGTCACTAAATGAGGCGAGGAAAACAGCGCCCCGACAGATCCTCTAAAAGTAGATTAAAGCACTTAGTAAGTGTAACATCAAAATAGGTGATATCAATGTTTGCCGGACCAACTTGGATAGTAAGTCAGTCGACGCATCTATTGCCCTCTCAATACACATGTTGATAAACAACAAGAGATATAGTTTTAAGTATTGATTTAAAAGTTTTTTTGATTTAAAAGAAGCTCAACTGTATTGATCTCACCAACCCCCAACTCCCTACGAAAAGGCCGAAAGTAAAGATATTTCGTCTTAGGCGACGCTTGGAGTACAAGAAAAGCCATAATTAATTAAACATTTGGACCCCACACCATTTAATCCACAAATTAGTTAATTAATAATGTGGAATTTGTATGGTATCTATGGTGCAGGTCAACAACCTGGAAATTCTTTCTCTGCGTTTCCATTCCAATCACGCATCCCCTCTTCTTTTCTTGCTTAAATTGCACGCAAAATATATTATAATAATAAAACAAATCTATATCTGAGGAAAACATTATACCACAAATTCTCCTGTGTTGAATTTTTTGTCAGCTACGGTTTGTGTTTAGACTAAAATAGCTTGTTATATAAATAATTTATCATCAATATGGACTGATATTGCATGATAGAGAAGTGATATTATTGTCGTAATTATTTATTAAATTAATTATAAAAATTCAAACTTTATCTAATGTTACAAAAAAATTAGAATTTTTTAAAATAACACTAATATATTATAATTTTTATTTTTAGTACAAAATCGGGTAATATTAAAATTTTCCATTAATGTAAACGACACTATAAATTATATTAAATTAATATTTTTATTATGGGGTTATCCTTTATGTCAGTATAAAATTTATTATTTAATAACTTAAATATCGAAAAATTTAAATAATTATGAAATAAAGCATAAAAAGGAGTGTGTAGTTTTTTAAGAAATTTTGATTAATTTAACAATCACGTGATAAAAATCTTGATATGATGTGACGCTTAACATCAACTTAACATCAATTTATTTTTATTAAAAATTAAAATTTAAGTATTTGTTATCATTTTTTAAAATTAGACTATTATAGTAAAATTAAGTAAAATTTAATTAATTTTCACAATTAATTTTTATTTATTTATTTATTATACGACATTTCAAGCTAATAAATGCATCTATTGACTATTATTACGTACAACAGACTACAGTATAACTCTCCCATCCCAAATTTGTAACCTTTGTCAAAAATTTCAGTCTGAAGAAGTTCTGTATGATTGTAATTTCCGCCATCCAAAGGTGGAGGTTTTGAAGAAGAAACAAAGTGGTTGGTCACGTACTTTCAAACTCTAGGCCTGGACTTTTATGCATTGGTGACTCATCACCTTATCTGAAGTTTCGTCCTTCCACTTTGTACCATCCGACTAGTCGTCTGTAGACTTTGAAGCTTGAAGAAATAAAGGATGTTATTAAAATTATGTAAATCGCTTTTACAAGGAATTAGGATCATAACTACTTACTTTTGTCTTGCGTTGTTAATCTGTCTTTTTTTAATTGTGAAATAGTCTTTTGAATCAGTTTTTGCATTGAATTTATATATTTAATGTATTCGAGAAAGTCATGAAATTCTAGTTTTATTGTCTCTCCAATAAGATTTAAAGGTAGATATTTGACTATAAAAAGGATGAATTATAGATTAAAACAAACATTAGAATATATGCTAAATTTATAAATATAAGAATAAGACTGCATATTATCAGATATTTCTAGATTTTATTTTATTGCGAGACTACAGATTGAATATGATGATGATAATGATCACAAATATAAATTATTTATTATTGCAACAATAAATTATTTACCATTGCAACAATAACAACGAACATTTAGTAAAAATTTAAGTATCAAATCTGAGAAAATTTAACAATATATAATTGTATTATTAATGAATAGAGAAATTATTTTTAAAAAACTCATATGCAAATATAGTAAATTTACATTTTGTACGAGATGACAAAGAAGTGGATAATTGGGGACCAAACATTGCATCACTTTGCACGTCTGTTGTAAGCCAACAAGGATCTAATATAGGTCGAGCGTGATCTAGTACGTACTACGTAGTGGTTCTAACTGCCTGTGGTACTAAATTAAGCTTGAAATTTACTCTGACATGCAGCTATTGTAACGTGCCATGTGCAGTGTCATAAGATTGACAATTACCTTTACTTATGCATCCTTTTCGTCGAGTCATCAGATGTTGAGATTGTCTACTTAAATAATGCGGTACTGCAGTTAAAAACTGTCACGCGAAGATGAGTAAGCAATGTTAATATGTTATTTTAATCCTAATCATTTTAAACTCTTAAATTTAATTTTAATATTTTCGTAAATTATTTGACATCATTATTATAACAGGCTTGAACTAATATATGAATTAACTTTTATAATTGTTATCTTTTTATAAAAATGTAATATTTCATAATCTATAAAAATTAAGATTTGTTTATAAAACTAATTCTTAAACCACAATAATATTTAAGTGATGAGGTCTAAAACAACATCAATAATAACATCTAATAAAAATTTAGCTAAAATGCGTAATATAAAAAGATTTAATAATACGTAAGGTCTAACAAAAATAAAAAATACACAATCTTATTCTTAATTGGTAAAAAATTATTTTTGATAAATTCAAGTGAAAAAGATACATATTAAAATAAAAAAATAAAAATATGCATAAGATAATATTAACAACAATAATAAATATAAGTATATAAGAATGTACAAATAAAAATATAAAAATGATAAAATAAGGTTATAAATAAATAAATAAAACAAATAAGTTATAACAAAATAGTATAAAATTAATTCTTATTTATATAAATTGATAAAGAAACTATTTAAAAGCATTATTATTATAAGAATAAAATTTAAATTTATTTATGAACAAATATTTTGTTAATATTGTGAGTTTTGTACTGTTTTCCAGTTTTAACCTACTCTTGGCCACGTTTTGAAACACAGTTGCGTTGGGTGACAACCGACAAGTCACAACAAGTACTTCAATTAAAGCTGTTGATATGTACTACGACAGCCTCTCACAAAGCTGACGTGTAAAATATCTCAAACCCTTCAGTTCACTGTTACCTTTCATCCATGAACGTCACGTGTCTGCTCCATATGGGGTAGCATATATATATATGTGCAGGCATATATAGCCTGTTGCCTAATGGGAGGGAAGGCAAAATTGCCCTTTCAAACTCTTATTTATTACCTAAAACATAAAAGGTTGCTTCGACATCATTTGCTATGAAATTGCACCTACAAAGGGTACGTTTGACATGAACGTCACAACTTTGAAGGGCCCTCACCCTCTCCATGTTAGGATTAAAATTTGGGAATTTTAGTTGACGAAAGAGCATTTTCCTCTGTAGTTACTCTATATGGAAATTAATTTTAAAAAAATGAATATATAATTAATTTATCAAATAACTTATTTAAATTTATAATAAAAGTATTATATACACTTAAAAATTTATTACATTTCTACCTAAAAAATTATGGAATAATATAGACACATAAAACTCTTTCGTAGTATCAAATTTTTTAGAAAACTCTCTTATATTTTAATATTTTAATATCTTTGTTTCAATTACAATTAAAAAATCATTAAAAGTGATTTACAGTTTAAGCCTTTGGTTGGTTGGCCTTATATCAGTAGAACTTTTTTCTATAAATCTTTTCTAAAAAAAACTTAGTCAATTGATTGTTTGATTATTATTTAAAAAAGAACTTTTTAAAAAGAGTTTTATATAATAGACCATTTGATAACATAAAAATAAAAAAACACTTTTAATTTTAACTTTATTTTATTTTGTAATAAAAATTATTTAAAGTATATTAAATAATATGCAAAATATAACATATTAATTATTATATAATTTTAAACTATATGAAACATAAATGAAAATATATCTAACAAAATCTTTTATATGGATTATAACATAAGTAAAACTAATATAAAAAATAAATATTAAAATATAAAAAAAATCAAATAATATTATATAAATTTCAAAATAATACGAAAATAAGTTTATGTATATTGTGAAAATTACGTGCAAAACATAAGGATAAATAAGACTAAAAAATAAGGTCATTAATTAATATAAAAATTCTACCTTAAAAAGCATTTTTTTATAGCTCTAAATTTGAGCTTATTAAAAATCTAAATTTTAGCTGCTAAAAAAGTTATATATATATAATAAATAATTTTATTTTAGAGCCAAATATTAATTTTTCTTTAAAAAAATTTTATTGTGAAAAAATTACTTATTACCTTGCCAAATGTCAATCCAGTCAGGCACTAATTGGTTGACTCTCTGGGAAGATTTTTAAAATTTTTTAATAAGTATATTTCTTAAAAGGCACTCAAGAGGCAAGTAAGGAGGGTCAATCAAGCCTCCTAGATTAGTCCATACATCACAACCTAGAAAGGCATGATTTGAGAGAGAGGGGGGAAGAGGGGGAAAAAATTAAAAACATGCAATCAATACCAGGGACCCCAAAACCGCAATTGGTTAGCCAATAGATTTCTCAAGCAACCTCTATCTAGTCTCTCTCTTTGGGCAACTTCCGAATTTCTATATTCTTACTTTGAAATGTCCTGGCGAGGCATCTTCTAGAATAATAATGGAAATTAGGTGAGTGGATAAGCATCAGAATTCACTTCATGACTATTATTGCCGGTGCTGGTGCCACATCAGACATGCATATGTTGTCTCAGCCAATCAGCGGTTAGGACTTCGCTGTCTCGCACCTTTGTCAAACCATGATATGTGGTGTTGGGTGGGGACAGCCGCACAGGCACACGGGTACCTCAATCCCTCATGTGAAGTCCTGTCCGGGCACTGCCCAATCATCGTACCCCACGTCATCACAAATCAATGCCTTTTTTTCCTCAAGTATGAAGCAAAACCTCATCGGTAAATGACGAGAATACCCGCGGTGAACAATGCCAAATGGCCGGCTGATGTTTCTTTCTTTAAACATGAAAGTGGCGGTCGTGGATTTGGAAGCGTTAAAATATTTAAAATTTTAAAAATGCAAAAATATAGAGGAAACTGCAACTGGAATGGATACTTAACAGTGGTCAGACAAATGGGAAAAAGTTTTTTTTTAACCTACAATAAGATTTTAATTATAAAAAGACATCTTTAAGCTATCCGCTTTAAAACTAATCCCTGTTTAAACTGAGTAGATCTTTTACTAAAAATAAAACTCTGACTTCATATTTTAAATTGTTGTATATATGAGGACGATTTAAATCTGCAATCTCACTTAAGTTAGAAGAACTCGGTACTAACTCACCGGCGTCTAGCATACATGGGTAAAGATACTTAAAAAAAGTGAAAACAGAGGTTAGCGATAGCCACGGGAAAAGGGGAAGGGCGGTTTTGAAAAGGTGGAAGCAAGCAATACTGACGATGGTTTTGGTCTCGGGTACAGAGCCATTACAACTGATTAATCACAATTTGCAACTCATAATATTCTTAAACAATTCATCTAATGCAAGTGACCCTCTTGGAAGGTGCATGAGTTGAACCAGCAAGCAAATGCATCCATTTTCATCCTGGCTCGTGTATAAAAGGGTCTCACTCGAACCCTTCATCTTCATCATTCGTTTCGCTTCAATTCCAGTTCCATTATTTGCGTTTCGTGCGTTTTTGCGTATATTATTGTCCTAATCTCCTGTTTCCAAAGGTAGTAACTTGGGCATTTTGAGTAAAATTATGGTTGAGTTTTCTTGTTTTCATCACACATCAAGTTCTTGCTAGTTTTTGTGTTCATTATGGTATTGGGATACGACATGTTCATCTTGGATACTCCTTCCCTCTCTGGCTTCTTCTGTTTCGTTTTGGCTTGTCCTATAGACCAGTCGGGACAAACGAGGCATATAGGTACAGAGTACATGCATTGTTTTTGCAGTTCGTAATTGTCAGCTTACTCGCCGCATGGATCCTCTGTTCAGGGCTCACGCCATTTTCATGACTGAGAGTCTGAGACCCTTCAATTTCTCACTTTTTCACTTAAGAAAGTAGAAACTACCGCATTCTCTTCTAACTCTTGCACAAGGGCAAATAAAAGTAGTAAACTTTATGAGGTAGTCCTCTATTGATAAATGTTATGACAAGTCATCGAAAACAGAGGATATTCTGCACTTTGACTACTACATATGACGTCCTGTAGTATTATGACACCTTTGTTAAGATTATAACTATATTCGACCGACCTTTATTTGAAGCTTCAGTGGCATCACCCAACACCGCCATTAAAGCTTGTCTTGCCAATTTAAGTTTTTAATGGATTGAGAGAGGACCCTTTTTTCTTCTGGGTAGGTGGCTTGAACTTCAAGCTGTTTTTGCATATTGGCCAAGTGTATCGTTTTACTCTTGATTTTTTTTGGGTTCACTTTGACTGGTTGAGTTGAAGGTGTGAATTTTTATTACGTTTGCTTTGGTTTGGTTCTTTTTGTATCTTTTGTACCTACCCTTACGTTTCTTATATTTTGCACATGACATCCCAACAGGCTCCAGGCTCCTTTGCTTTTCTATAAATTCCGGCTTGGTCTAGTCTTTTACTCACCCACCTCATTTCACTCTGCTTTCTCATTCCTCCTGTTTTTGCGTTATTTTGTTCGTTTTTCTCGCTTCCCTTAGGTGCGTTTCTTGCTTTTTCTTTTCGCATCTTTCTTTTTCTCAGTCTTCTGGTTTTTTTAGTGACCTTCTGGCCCTTTTGTTAATGTCTTGTGGTTTGGTTCATGGAGAGATGTTGTGATCGTAGCCTTCTTGAATGCTAAACGAGACTCTGTTCTGCTTGTTTGGCAAATACACCAAGTTTTTGTCAAAAGTGCTTGCTTCTTATGTAGTCACAGACCCTGTTTTAGTATGTCTGGGAACAAAATGTTCAGATCATTACATTTTGAGCCTGAATCTGCATCACTTCCTTGCTGTAACGTTGTTAGAGTCAGTTCTTTTTTCGCGAAAAACGCCTTGGCATGAGCTTCTACCGGCAGTCTCTCTCTGTTGTTGGATGGTCACAAAGTTCTGTTCTTTTTAAAAGATTTTGACCATACAGGAAGAATGGAAATTAATCTCTGTTTCTTCATAGTCAAAAATTGATACCTAACCTCTTTTGGGTCGATTACTTTTTCTGTTTTCCAACTGAGAATTCCAACTGAGAACTTTCTCACAATCTTCTTATCTGCATAATAAGTTTCTCTTCTCTTCTTGACTGTATTCCTGTTTCTGGGAATTTCTTTTCCTTCTGATCTTACTAAAACCAAAGGTCTTTCCCTTCTCTGAGCAACCTTACTTTTGCATAGAAAAAGCTCTTTTTTTTTTCTGCTTTGCTGCAGCAAGAACCCTGTAATGGCATAGATCTCTTCCGATATCCTCTTGCATTATTTAAGACAGTAATTGCCGCATTTTTTGCAGTGTAATCAATAATGAATTAAGCAGTTGGTTTGAGCATAGAATATATCTGTGATCCTTTTTGGTTTTTTTTTGGCTTTGTGCTTCTTTTATATTCATTTATACTCTATAGTTCCGGGGCTTGTTTCATGTTCTTATTACTAATAATTGTCTTGTGTTTCACTTTAAAAGGTATTTATAAGACCCTCTGAAGATCTATGGCTGAACGTGTGCTCACTCGCGTTCACAGCATCCGCGAACGCTTGGATGATACGCTAAAAGGTCACCGCAACGAGATTGTGGCTTTACTTGCAAGGTATTATCTAGATCCATGATCTGGCAATTCGTGCTAAGTAGCTTCAGATTACAGGCAGGACAAAAAGCTCATGTAATTCTGATTTTGTTGTAGGATCGAAGCTAAGGGAAAAGGAATTCTTCAGAACCATCATATTATTGCTGAGTTCGAAGCAATCTCGGAAGAGAACAGAAAGATACTAGCTGATGGCACATTTGGTGAAGTCCTGAGAGCCACACAGGTGATCTTTGATCACACATGCATTGATTGCTCTGTGTTTTGAATTGTAACGTGAGTTTTGACTCTTTTTTTGGTTCTTGATCCTGTGATCTTTAGGAAGCAATCGTTTTGCCCCCATGGGTTGCTCTTGCTGTACGCCCAAGGCCTGGTGTCTGGGAGTACATCAGAGTGAATGTTCACGCACTCGTCGTCGAGGAGTTGGGAGTTGCTGAATATCTCCACTTCAAGGAGGAGCTTGTTAATGGAACGGTTAATGGAAGGTGGGATTTGTGTTTTCTCTGAAGTTCGATTCATGTTTTTAGCTTTTATCTCAACATCGTCTGTATTATTTGTGCAGCACCAACGGCAACTTTGTTCTGGAGTTGGACTTTGAACCATTCAACGCAAGCTTCCCACGTCCAACTCTAGAGAAGTACATTGGCAATGGCGTGGAGTTCCTCAATCGCCACCTATCTGCCAAATTGTTTCATGACAAGGAGAGCTTGCACCCTCTGCTTGAGTTTCTCAAGGTTCACTGCCACAAAGGAAAGGTATGTGTTCTAATGCTGTCTTTAAAAAAAATCCTTAATCCTTGCATGAATCGGAAGCTTATAATTATTATCTGGATCAGAGTACAGTTTGGGAAGCTGTGACATTATAATCTTCTTGCTAATTATATCACTTGGATCTTTTGTGCAGAACATGATGCTTAATGACAGAATCCAGAACCTGAACGCACTGCACTATGTCCTGAGGAAGGCAGAGGAATATCTGGTTACACTGCCAAAACAAACTCCATACTCTGAGTTCGAGCACAGGTTTCAGGAAAGTGGCTTGGAGAGAGGATGGGGTGATACCGCTGGGCGTGTTCTAGAGATGATCAGACTTCTTCTGGATCTTCTAGAGGCACCCGATCCCTGCACTCTCGAGACATTTCTTGGTAGAATTCCTATGGTCTTTAACGTTGTGATTATGACTCCTCACGGGTATTTCGCACAAGACAATGTTTTGGGTTATCCTGACACTGGAGGCCAAGTTAGTCATAATCCTATTTCAATCTGTCCTTTTTGTTAAATACTCTTCAATGGAGTGTTTTTGTTTATTATTTTTTTTTTTGCTCTAGGTTGTCTATATCTTGGATCAAGTTCGTGCCCTGGAGACTGAAATGCTTCAACGTATTAAGCAACAGGGACTTGATATCACCCCTCGTATCCTCATTGTAAGCAATCAAGTTTAATGTGTATTTGATGCAGTTTAGTCTTGCAGACTTCTGATTTGTTCATTGTCTCCCATGCTTATTCTTTCTTGTTTTGTCTGTAGATTACTCGCCTTCTTCCTGACGCCGTAGGAACCACTTGCGGCCAGCGTATGGAGAAAGTATACGGAACAGAATATTCAGATATCCTCAGAGTACCCTTTAGAACAGAGGAGGGAATTGTTCGCAAATGGATCTCCAGATTTGAAGTGTGGCCCTACCTAGCGACTTACACTGAGGTGAATCATTTGATTGCCTGATGTGCATTGACCTTATCTGAAGTTTTTGTTCTTAATTTGATAGGCTCAAAGAATTACTTGTATATTTTATAGGATGTGGCAGCTGAAATCGCCAAGGAGTTGCAGGGCAAACCCGACCTGATCATTGGAAATTACAGTGATGGAAACATTGTTGCTTCGTTGTTAGCACATAAGCTAGGTGTTACAGAGGTTAGTACTTTCCTAAGTCAACAATTTTTCATATTGTTAAATGGTTGTTATACTTCAGAAATTTAACATTCTGCAACTTTTGCAGTGTACCATTGCCCATGCTCTGGAGAAAACAAAATACCCTGAATCGGACATCTACTGGAAGAAATTTGATGAGAAGTATCACTTCTCTTGCCAGTTTACAGCTGATCTCATTGCCATGAACCATACAGACTTCATCATCACCAGCACATTCCAAGAGATTGCTGGAAGGTGATAGCTCATATCTTTATTACTTGCCCTGCATAATTACTAGTGTACACTTGAGCTAAACTTTATCCTTATTATTACTCTTTCACAATTTCAGCAAGGACACTGTTGGTCAATACGAGAGCCACACGGCTTTTACGCTTCCCGGCCTGTACAGAGTTGTTCATGGGATCGATGTGTTTGACCCCAAATTCAACATTGTCTCCCCCGGAGCTGACATGAGTATATACTTCCCATACACAGAAGAGAAACGAAGGCTCACTTCTTTCCATTCAGAAATTGAGGAACTTCTTTACAGCCCTGTTGAGAATGAAGAACACTTGTTAGTTTCCGTCCTAATTTTCTTGTTTACGCTTGCAGAGCTTATTTGAAAGTTATAGAAGATGAGAAGCTTAACTGTTTGTCACATTTCCATTTGACAGATGTGTGCTTAAAGACCGATCTAAGCCTATCATATTCACCATGGCAAGGCTGGACAGAGTAAAGAATTTAACTGGCCTTGTAGAATGGTACGGAAAGAATAAACGGCTTCGGGAACTTGTAAATCTCGTTGTAGTTGGTGGCGATAGAAGAAAGGAGTCTAAAGATCTGGAAGAGCAAGCAGAGATGAAGAAAATGTATAGTCTTATCGAGCAATACAACCTTAATGGCCAGTTCAGATGGATTTCTTCCCAAATGAACCGTGTGCGAAACGGTGAACTCTACCGTTACATTTGTGACACAAAGGGAGCTTTTGTGCAGCCTGCATTATACGAGGCTTTCGGGTTGACTGTTGTGGAGGCCATGACCTGTGGTCTGCCAACCTTTGCTACCTGCAAAGGCGGTCCAGCGGAGATCATTGTTCATGGAAAATCAGGGTTCCACATTGATCCTTACCATGGTCAGCAAGCTGCTCAGCTTCTTGTTGACTTCTTTGAGAAGTGCATGGCCGACCCTTCTCACTGGGACAAGATCTCTCAAGGTGGACTGAAACGTATTGAAGAGAAGTGAGTTGATCACTGCATTGCATCACTATTGCTGTCTTGCGTAGTAGGTCTTCAAAAGCCTCAGCTAACCATCGTTCAATTGTCTGTTTTGCTTCACAGATACACCTGGCAAATTTACTCTCAGAGGCTGTTGACCCTGACAGGAGTTTACGGGTTCTGGAAGCACGTATCCAAGCTTGATCGTCTCGAGAGCCGTCGCTACCTCGAAATGTTCTATGCTCTTAAGTACCGCAAACTGGTAAGCTCCCTCATTTCTTCAGTTACCCTGCACTAATGTTTACTGTACTCCAGACAAGTATTTATTCTGTGACTTGTGATGTCTTTTCAGGCTGAGTCTGTTCCTTTGACCGTTGAGTAATTTGAAGTGATTAAAGCGGAGGAAAGATTAGCCAAATGGAAGGTGTTTCTTAATTGCTGGGAATAAGTTGTCGTTTCACATTTCTGATTAGACAAGCAATGTCTCTAATCTTGTGGAATGCCACTGCTCTTTACTTACTTTGTTCTGTTCTCGTTTGGCGGCCTTGTAATCACTTTTGTATCGAGTTCATTGAATTTCAGTAAAGATTGCTTCTTTTTGTGTTCAAATCCAAATCCAAATCCCTTCGAAAGCATTTTATTCCACATTTTTTGGAACATGTTACATGGGCATGTTCTGCGGCTACTTCTGGTTTTCATTTTTGTTCCTTATTTCGTCCAAGGATAGCTAGTGCTGTCCAATCGTGCTTATTAGCATTTTGCAGCTAGTGATGTCTAATCGTGCTTATTAGCATTTTCTTACACTAATAATGCTAAAGCATGATTTGGTAAACTGAAATTTTATCATCATTATGTCATCAGAGTATAATTAATTACTAAGAAGTTTTAATCAAAGATATGATATGACTTCAATCAAATTAGGCTATAATTAATTACTAAGAAGTTTTAATCAAAGATATGATATGACTTCAATCAAATTAGGCTCTTTGATCATTAGCAAGTTTTACTCTGACTTTATTTTGAAATTCTATTGCATTAGGCGTGGTTGAATTTTGAGTTGTTCATAAAATTCAAACTCATTGAATTAAAAAAAAAAGACATTTTAACACTTTATCTAAATAAATTGATGGTTTTGCATTGAAGAATTGGACCTCATGATAGTCTAGGCCTGAATTAATTTATGGACTGTCTCGTTAAAAATATCTAAATAAATTGAAATTTTTATTTGACAAAATGCCAAGAATAACCAATTATAATAATCAAATGATATGGGTAAAAAAATTAGGTTAAAAAGGCATAATTAACCCTGTCATTTATATTTAAATATAAGTTGAATTTTAACATTTTATAATATTTAAATTGAATTAAATCGTTTTAAAATTGTTTAAATTAAACTCATCATAATTAAATTAAATATTACCTAAATCCTGAATTTTACTCATAACTTTAAAATTCTCAACCTTCTTACCAAAACGCCAACTTTCGTCGGCAAACCATATTTGCCGTCGCCGTCACTCTCTATGCAACTCAGCTCTCCTTTCTCTCATGTAGTAATTGACAATAGTTTAATCTATCTTGTCGGTTATCGTCTCCCTGTCCAATCTCCGAGTTTCCTTTCGATTTTTTAGAATCCTTTCTTCCGTATTTCTTTGGGTCTCGTCGTTTCGTGTATCAACGAACTAATCAGTGTTAGTTTTCTCTTCCAGCTTTTCTTCAGGTTTTCCTCCGAGCGTTTCCTCTTGGTATCGCCTTCAGTTGTATCATCAGACAAGTGATATGTTATGGGTTAAAATGTCCCACATTGGTAATAAAAGAAACCGATGTGGAGTTTATAGGCTTATGAGCTCTCTCAACCTTCAAGCTAGCTTTTGGGGTTGGTTCTCTCATAAAGACCTATAATAATTGGTATCAGAGCCGGTCTTAGAGTGATAGCCCATGGAGTGGTGGCCTGGGAGTACCAGCCGTGACCAACATGATCGTGACTAATGAGGCCATTGGTTCTTATGAAGGGACGAATGTTATGGGTTAAAATGTCTCACATCGGTAATAAAAGAAACCGATGTAAAATTTATAAGCTTATGAGCTCTCCCACCCTTCAAGCTAGCTTTTGGGGTTGGTTCTCTCATAAAGACCTATAACATGATACTACCTATACTCAAATTGCCTATGATTAGATTCATAACTCTTAATCACTTGTTGCTTTACATCATTCTGTTTTTCTTATTTATTTATTTGTGAGAAGTGACATTAGTAGGGCAGATTGAAACAGTGAGTCAGCGACGCGGACGGACTAGGGCGGGAGAGATATCACATCGGGAGTATCGGTGTGACTCGGATGAATTAACATGTTGACGTGGTTCACGTATATTTAGGACAAGACTACTTCACGTGCTGTTCACATGCTTTTGTTTACTCGCCGCCACGTGTCCGTATCACCGTTTTCCATACTTGCGGACAGCGGTAGTTAGTTAAGAACAAAATGGAAATTTAAAAAAGAAAAAATATGTTTTGCAAAATTCTTAATCCCAAATTTGTATTTTGGTTGTGAAATCTAATGTTTGAGGTAAATTCCAAAGCATAATCTTTAGGGGTATTATTACACATAACTAACTAATTTACAACAATATTATGAAAACAGTAAATTAGATTGATTTTAATTTTTTTTAGTTTCAGCTTAGTTTTATTAAATTTTAAATTTCGATTGACTTAGAATAAAATTACAATATTTCAGTTAATTAATATTAAGTTTTATTTTTTTTTTCCTGAGCATTTCTTTAACTCAATAATTTACGAGTACCTAAAGATTATGCTTTGTTTCACAAGATCCAATATTTATTTCCTTGTACACGAGAAAACAAATCTCCTACATACGTGGCTCCTGAGTCCCTGACCAGAGCCTCAAGTGTTGTGCACTTCTCCTTTTACCCACCGGTTGGTCCAGATTCTGTGGGCGAACTTATTTAATTTCTTTACTTTTTTGTACTTTATAATAATACAGTCTACCTTTGCATATTATTAAAAGTTATCAGTTGAATAAAAAAGAAAAGTAAAACTTCAAATTTATTGGGAAGTTTTGGACCTTAGGTATAAAATATGAATTTGGTATTTGAAGGCCAAGGCACATGTCAGTCGTTTTCAGGAGTTGAAAATTTGAAAACTAGTAACTATAGAGTAGTAAGTGGCAGTTAGCTATGGAGGTAGCAGGAATCCAATCCTCCAATTATTTTTTTGGGGTATCTTTTGTAAGAATTTTTTAATTTGGTCCTCATCATTATTCACCTGTAAACACATTTTATCTCTGAATTTATCAAAAGCTGCAATTTTTAATATGTTTAGTGATTTTTCAACTGGAAGGTTTATGGTTGACTTCGTTTGTATACACTTGTAACCATAATTTTTATATTTCCCTTCACACAGACCATTTAGAAATAACCTAGGAGTAAGGCTATATATTATTAAATCTCTCTAGACCTCACACTTCAGCTAAATTTTTACTGCATTATTGTTAATGTTATTACTCGGTTAATAACTCTGGTTGTTAAAAATCAATCAATTTTATAATTATTGGAATCATTTTTCACAAATTAATAAATTCTTATAAACTAAAATGAATAGATTATTTTTTATTTAACAAATTTTTAATTAAATTTTAAATTCTTAAGGATAATTTTTTTCAATCATATTTTAAATTTTTTAATTATATTTAACCATTAACAGTCTAATTTAAGTTAAATAAAAAGAGAAAATAATCAAAAATGAGAAAAGAATACCCTCACTCATATTCTTCATTGATGAGAGATGTTATATATACAACTCAAAATGGAATAAAATCTAAACAAACTCTAACTGAATATCTAAACAAATTCTAACTGACTATCTATAAATGAGTTGTATAGGCCGAAAGGGAAAAATTAACATAAATAAAGGCTTAACAGAAAGGTAACGTTTGAGAGTGGAGACTTAACACTCCTATCTTGGATAAAAACGAATGCAAAAATTTGGCACCAAGTGCCTAGGTGGACAAATATGTGAGCTGAGCTTAAGAAGAGGCATAAAAGGTTTTAATCGTGTCGTTTGAGATTTTCTGTTGAACAAAATAGTATTCAACCTCGATATGTTTGGTACGTTTGTGAAAAAATGGATTGACTGCAATTTGGAGAGCTGGCTGACTGTCAGAAAAGATAAGAACAGGCTGTGGGTGAAAAATAGTAGGATCTGCAAGCAGTTGATGAAGCCATACAATTTTTGAAGTAATAGTTGCCATGATGCGATATTCTGCTTTAGCAGAAAAAACGAGAGACAGTTGTTTGTTTCTTAAATTTCTATGAAATAAGTGAATCTCTAAGGTAAACACAAATATCAGTGATAGATTTTATGGTGTCCACATAAGATGCCCAATCTAAGTCAGAGAAGGATTTTAGATGAATTTTAGATTTTGCTGAGAAGAATATGCCTTGAGAAGGAGTTAGTTTGAGGTATTTTAAAACATGCATGGCTGTAGCTAAATGAGGCTTGTCCATAAATTAACTCAATTGTTGGACAAGAAAGGCAAGATCGAGCCTTGTATGAGTGAGATATAGTAATTGTCCAATAAGCCTTTTGTACTGAGTAGGATCATCTAGAAGAGCACCTTCTTGATTTGATGATTTAAGATGAGTATCCATAGGAAATTGATAGGGTTTAGCAGCAAGTAAACCTATATCCTTCAATATTTCCAAAGCATATTTTTGTTGAGAAAGATGGATGGAAAACTTAGATCTAGCAACTTTAAGACCAAGAAAATATCATAATGGTCCAAGGTCTTTTAGTTTGAAATGTGTCTGTAGAAATTGTGTGAAGGGAACAATTTAATCTTCATTGTTAGTCCCTGGGATAATGTCATCGACGTACATCAATAAGGCAAGGAAAAATTTATCTTGTTGCTTGATGAAGAGGGAATAGTTGGCAGCTGATTGAATGAAACCATCTTGTAGTAAAGTGTTGGATAATTTAAAAGACCTCGCCCTTGAAGCCTACTTTAAACCGTGTAAAGACTTTTGTAATTTCAAAACTTGTGACACTATAAAGTGAGGGAACTTGGAGGGATAGACATGTAGAATTCTTCCTTAAGTTATCTGTGAAGGAAATCGTTATTTACATCTAAATGATACAAAAACCAGTTGTTGGCAGAGGCAAGAGCAAGCATGGTCCTGACAGTGACCATTTTAACTACTGGAGAAAAAGTATACGTATAGTCGATACCTTCGTGTTGTGTAAATCCCTTTGCAACTAAGAGTGCATTATACCTTTTAACAGAGCCAACAACCCTATGTTTTACCTTGTAAACCCACTTATAACTAACCAGTGTTTTGCCTGCAAGAAGGTCAGTTATTGTCCATGTATTGTTTTTTTGCAAAGGCTTGTATTTCGGCCTTCATGGTAGCTTGCCAATAGGGATATTGACTACTTGATGATAGAATTGAGGCTCATATTGTGAGGAGATGTTGAAGGTATAAGATCTGTAACGTGGGGACAAATGGTGATAGGAAATGACTAAGGAAAGGGGATAGAGAATACCAGATTTTTCTTAGTTGACACCTGAACATGCAACGGTTGGAGGATTGAATTGGGCAAGAGAACAATAGTAGTCATTTAAGTATCCTAGAGGTTTTCTGATCCTTGTTGGTCTGGCAATCAATTTTGCAACTAGTAGAAATGTGTCTTGTGTTAAAGATGAATTGAGTGAGAAGTCAGGTTCTAGGAGGGAATGAGTTTTTGAAGATTTGTGACATATTTGGATCAGTATCAGTTGGAGAATTAGGTGGAAATTGTACATCAGAATAAGGTTTAATGGATGGTACAAAATGAAAAGATGTTTGAGCAAAGTCCCCCTCAAGCTGAAAAGTGAAAATAGACTAATGAAAAACTTCTCTAAAAATAAAGATGGTTTCTGTGTGAAGATTGTACAAATTATACCCCTTCATACATTTTGATGCTTTAGGATCTATTTTTGTTCTTCCTTGTTTAAGGGTAGAAGCAAAACATTGACGCCCAAAGGTTCTGACATGAGAATAGTTAGGGGTGTGGAATATAGCCTTTCGAAAGTTGTTTTTCCTTCAAGAACACGAGATGGTGTTCTATTTATGATATAGGATGCAGTGATATAGGAATCAGAAGTGAATGAGAATGAACAAGGATTAGAGGTGGTCAACTGACTCACATATATTATATTAAAATTGAAAGTTGGAACATATGGGACATTTTTTAGAGTAAGTAAATTAGAGACGTTGACAAAACCAATATGAGAGACTGTAGCTTGATGGCCATTTAGCAAATGAACAAGTGAATTTATTGGCTTAATATCATGAGTGAGAAATGAAATATGATGAACTATGTGATCTGTGGCATCAGTGTCAATTATCTAGGCGTTAGAAATGAGTTGAAAATTAGCAGAAATAACACTAAAAGGAAGGAGTATACCTGTCATGGAGATTTGATAGTTATCTATGTTGCAGTTAAATAAACTGAGACTGAGAGAATGAGGCTGGAGGAGATCTAATAATTGTTGACACTGCGCAGGAGTCAAGGGAAAGGTTGATGTGGTAGGCTTCTCATCATTGGTTGAAGTGGATTAGATATGATTTGCTTCTAGAAGATGAAAAGAGTTGGATGCAAAATTTGTCATGCTTGGTTTCTTTGTTTTAAAACCGGGAGGATAGTCATGAAGTCGAAAGCATTTGTCGATGGTGTGATTATCACTACCACAATGAGAGCAAAAGAGTTTGCCTTTTCGAGGTCCTCCTTTAGCTGGCTTGGTGCCTATGTGTCTTGAGTTTTTGCTCAACATTGTAGCAACTTCTAAAGGATTAGGTTCCATGGTAATGTCCCTTTCACGTTCTATTTGAGAGACCAAGGTGAAAACTTTGTTGAGAGGAGGTAAAGGATCATTGAGAAGAATTTGCCAACATACTTCAAAGTTAGACTCATTGATTCCCATGAGAAACTTGATAACGTTATGATCAAAATGTTGAGAAGTAGGTCCATAGGTGCAAACATGATGAGAGGTGAAGTTGCTTAGATCATCCCATAGGCCCTTTACTTTGATATAGTAAGCTACAACAAATTGGTTGTCCTAATGACACTCAGAAATGTCACACTGGATTTGGAAAATTCGTGGCCTATTGGATTGTGCAAATCTTTCGACAAGATCATTCCAAACATCTCTTGCGGTGTCCAAATAGAGGATGCTTGTAGCAATGTTTTTACTTACTGAGTTCAGTAGCTAAGAAATAACCATGGTATTGCACATTTGCCAGTAGGGAAAAAGAGGATCATTTCTTTAAGGGACTAGGATTGTTCCATCAACAAATCCCAATTTGATCTTGCACGTTAATGTTAGTAACATAGCTATCCTCCAATTGTGATATTCATCACCATCAACTAGTGGTTGAGGAATGATAAGGGTGTAACATCCCATTCTTGTGGGAAGGTTAAAATGGTAAATGTGAGTGATTGATGAGAGTTAGAAAAACATTTCCATGTTTATGCATACTATGTCATGCACATGCATATGAATGGTGAAGTTGTGACACATGAAAATGATTGTACATGCATTCATGAA
>JANIJH010000008.1:2227205-2238042 GCA_024520975.1 Erythroxylum areolatum
TATATTGAAAATTCTATTGGTTAGTAAGAATATTGTATTTGTGAATTTGGTGAATTTAGGCATAAATTTTGGGAAAAATTATAGAAAATAGGAAAAAGACATCAAATGAAGATTTGGAGATAGTTGGGTTGTAAAGATGAAAGTTTAGGGAAGTTAGTTTCAAAAGAAACTAAGTTAGAGCTTAGATGTGAGGGAAGTGACAAATATCACTTGGGCTTGGTCCTTTTGCTATAATTAGGCTACTGTTCTTTGAAAATTGAAAGGTTAAGTTATATGTCTAAGTTTATTCTTCATTAGGATCATCTTCAAGTTTTCTTTCTATACACAGAGTCTTCCACCGAATCCCTTATAAGAGATTCCTCTGCTTTTTCTTGCTACACCAAACCCACTTTTCTATTTGTGTCTACTACCCTAAATACGTAAATTGCATGAAGTTTAGGGCTTGAAGATTTTGGAGTTTTCGAAAGATAAATAGTGAATAAATCATTTAGAGTTAGAGATTTATGAAAGAAAGTTGATAAATTATTATCATCTGCATGGAAATGGAATTTAAGTATATATTCATAAATACTGTGTGGTTGGGAGGAAAAATTGGATATAGTGTTATTTTTAATTTTTGAAAGATTATTAGTGATTAGGTGATGAAAAAGTAATGTTGGAGTTGAGATAACAATAACTTGATCTGCAAATTTAGTAAAACTTTTGCACCAATCAAGATAGATTTATCAAAATGGCCTTTATGAAAGTTATAAATCATCCTTTTATCTTTCCCACAATGTATAGTATGAAAACTTGGACATCTGAGCTGAAAGTTAGGGTCTTTGTAAGGGGAGATGTTTGAAAGCGAAGTTGTTTCTTCTATGTTTTGCTTCGTCTGTGATGACGTCATCTCCTTCTGGGTTTTCTTTGTAATGACGTCATCTTCTTCAGTGTTACTGTTCATGAACTTCTTCTGTGTTACTGTTCATGAACTTCTTCAGTGTTACTGTTCATGAACTCCTTCTGTGTTTTGTTCCTTCTGTGTTTTATTCCTTCTGAGTTTTGCTTCTTCTGGGTTTTGTTCATTCTATGTTTTGTTCCTTTTGTGTTTTATTCCTTCTGAGTTTCGCTTCTTCTGAGTTTTCTTCCTTCTGTGTTTTGTTCCTTCTGAGTTTTACTTCTTCTGTGTTTTGCTGAAGTGTCTTCTTCTGTGTTTTGCTGACGAGTCTTTTTCTGTGTTTTACTTCTTTTGAGTTTTACTTCTTCTGTCTTTTTACTTCTTCTGTGATTTGCTTCTTTTGAGTTTCGCTCCTTCTGTCCTTTTTTCGCCTGGCCATAACTTCTTCTCTAGATACCCAAACGAATTGATCCTTGAACCATGGGACTCGTAACGCATTTCCCTGCATCTTCACCTAAAAATCTTAGCCATCTGAGATGAATTGAGAAATATTGAGTGAGAAACGTGAAAAGGATATAGTGAGTGCGCTCTTAAAATTTTATGAACTAGTGTTATTCCACTGAACGTATTTCGGTGTTTTAATTATGTCTGGATCTATAGAATTCCAGATGAATAATGAATTGTGATTTCGATAGTTTTTGTGAGACATAAACCTAAGTATGAATCATACTTAGATGAGTTTTGATATAAGACCGATTTTGTGATGAAATTGATGGAAACTACCCGGGATTTTCATGAACATGCATTGTACATAAGTTAATTCATACATGTGCATCATTAGAAACTTATGATTGAAGAAATTGTAATATTGTGTATATCATTTGTTATAGGAGAGTAACTGGAACGTCAACCTCTAGACGTTGCCGGGTTTTCCAGGCATTAGCTTCGGAAGAAACTTGTGAGTAACCTAGACGGTCTCACTTAATTACTTGTTTGCTTAGATTATATTTTGAATAATGAATGAATGAGATTTGATTGTGGATTCTAGACAGAAGGTTCGATGACTGTGAAATGTGAATTGGGTTATTGAAGTGCGGTTTGAATGTGAATGTGGAGACCTAAATGCTTAGAATGTGATTGATTGTGGTACGTGCATTCCATACATGAATGCATGAAATATAATGACAGTTGTGACCTGAGTAGCCAATGATCAGAGCTTAAAGCTCAATGTGTGGAAATGAGCCTTGAGCTCAAAAATATTTTCGAGCCTTTGGCTCAACGTATAATAAACCCTATATCCTCTTCGGATAAGGGACAGTTATTAATGAGCCCGGTATCTAAAATGAATACGGGACAGTTTAGGCACTCGGTCACAATAACGTAACAATAGGAAAAGAGTCTCATGAATATTTCATATGCATTTGGTTATGTATGTTTGATTGATGGAAATGCATAATTTGCTTTTGTTTAAGTAAAAATGTGATACTTATGTAAAGTGCAAAGTAGTGAAATAATTGTTATGTGAATTGATATGCTGCATGAATTGAGTGAACCATCGATGATGGTTACCTCATTGAGTTCGCAAAACTCACCAAAATTACAACATTGTCTTTTCAGGACCGAGAGACGACCCTAACTACTGAGAACCTTCACTACTATGTAGATTGTGCTTTAACAAGTGAAGTCATAGTTCAAAGGTCAGTCAGCTGGAATTTTTGGATGACTTGGATAAATTTGATGTATTTTCCTTTTTCATGTAGTACTTTTATACTAGGTTTCGTTAATGCACATGTAGAAGAAGCTAAAAGGCAATGTAGACTCTGTTCTTTGAGAAATGAAATGAGGGAAAAGTTGGTTTTAAAATTTTGTGATTTTCTATTAATGCTTATTAAGTGAGGAATGATATGATGCCATATGAAGTGAAAGTAATGGTCAAACGTAGCTCACCCTTATCGTAAGATATGTATCGGAATGACCTCTGGGCGTCTCGGTGGGTACCTTACGGTAAGGGGGCACTACAAAGGGCACCTGAGTTTTTCCCATGATGCAAAAAGTAAGGATTCCTGGGATCCTGGGTAGAAGATGTAGTTGCAGTGGTAGTAGAAGAAGAATTAGGAAAAGAGGCCATGAAGGAGGAAAAGATGCAGAGAGAGAAAAGGAATGGAAGTCTTACTTCTGCTCTGATACTAAAATGGAAAAGAATTAGAAATGAGAAAAGAATACCCCTATTCATATTTTTCGTTGATGAGAGATGTTATATATACAACTCATAATGGAATAAAATCTAAAGAAACTCTAACCGAATATCTAAACAAATTTTACCCGGCTATCTATGAATTAGTTGTATAGGTCAAAAGGAAAAAAAAACAAAATTAAAGACTTAGCATAAAGGTAATGTTTAATAAAATATTTTAAATCTTAAAATTTTATTTTATATATTTAACTTCTAGTTTAATGTTTAAAATATTGCTATAAATCATTATTAAATCGCAATTTCATGTGTCTTTTGACCTTCAAATTCTGAGAACGGAATCTACGAGAAGCGACACGAAGTTAAATGTGCCCATCCCCATGCAATAAAAGGGTACCGAAAATCCGCGAAACTTTACGGTTAAAGAAACATTAAGTTAAATGACTTACAGAGACTGGGACCCCACCACCCACCCTCATGTAAATTCACCTTGCCAATCAAAATTACCATACAGCCCCTCACACTTCCCTTTATAATCACTACCTTCCCTCTCATTTCACACCAAAAAACAAAACCAAAGCTTTTTCTCTTCTCAGCAGTTCCCCTTTCTCCGCTCAGAGTCGGAGCTCTCAAGCAATGGCCAAGGGTGGTAAGTTGACGAAGCTCAAGTCCGTCCTGAAGAAGCTGAACTCATTCAACAACAAACAAAATCGGCAGGGTGGCGGCTGCTCCATCAGCACCGCGGCGGACGATCTCTCTTCCGGAGACCGCCACCCGGTCTACGTCGGGAAGTCTCGCCGGCGGTACCTCATCAGCTCCGACGTCATTGAGCACCCGCTGTTCCGCGAACTGGCTGACAAGTCAAGCGATTCTGATACTATTAATGTCGCTTGTGAGGTTGTCTTGTTCGAGCACTTGCTTTGGATGCTTGAAAACGCTGACCCGCAACCAGAGTCCCTCGAAGAGCTCGTCGAGTTCTACGCTTGTTGAAGCCTGAAGTGAAGCTCGCTTTGCGTTTGCGCTGTAAATGACAATAGTACTATTTATATTTAACTAAGTACGTTTAACTAGAGAAGGAAGAGTTGTAAATGAATGTTTCTAATAAGGATTAGCGGTGTAGAGAAGAGACGAAAGAGAAGGGGAAGAGTTAAAGAACTGTTCATTGGTTTGCTGTTTTTGAGCTGTGCCTCTGAGGATTATTAACACATTTCAGTTTCACACCAGCTAATCTGCTAAGCCTGGTGGATGAGGTCCATTTACATTGTTATATTATTTTTATGAATAGCATTCACTTCAAATCATTTTCACACTTTTTATCAAAATTTTAAAATGCAAATTTATTATAACTGTAATTAACGTGACTATGATGTTTATATTATCAACTGAGTTTTGTTTAATTTATACTTGATTAGTGTGTTATCGTACTTTTAATAATAAGGTCAAGATCAAAGTAAAGGGTTATAATATAAGTCACCTTTCTTTTTATTTTTTCAAAGAGACTGTATTAAGTTGATAGATTGCAATTCAAACCAAACCAAATATAATGAAAAATGCCCTAATAATAGAAGAGTTTGGAAGAGAACACGACCGGTGTTGTGGCTTTGGCTGAAGCAATAAGGGTGAGATGAGAATCTATTAAGCCAGAGCCTTAACCATTTTAAGGAAAGACTCCCTTAGAAGATCAGAGAAAGATAGCAAGAAAAATGTCCAAATTGAATCAAAAATCGAATATAACTAAAGGGATAGACTTATATGAGACAGATCTCCTCAAGGGCAACCACAGATAGCCTCTTCCCATTAAAATATTGCAAGATCTGGAAAGAAGAAATACAAAAATTTGCACCTCAGACCCAACCGAAGAGATCGTTAGAAGAAGGAGTCGCGAACTGTATAGAAACAGAAATAAAACTGACTTGATTGGTGTTCTCCATCATGGACTAACACCGAAGGGTTAAGCTTCAGAGAGATCTGTCTCACTTCCGAAAAAGAAGAAAATGATTAGAGTTTCATGAAAAGCACTAATTCCTAA
The DNA here is from genome assembly GCA_024520975.1 of Erythroxylum areolatum. NCBI lineage: Eukaryota > Viridiplantae > Streptophyta > Magnoliopsida > Malpighiales > Erythroxylaceae > Erythroxylum > Erythroxylum areolatum. The sequence goes on from JANIJH010000008.1 coordinate 2,232,303, forward strand.
TAGATGACTGAAAGAAAGTTATTATTTGTTAAGAATAGTTGGTCGCGTGTCGAAAGGAGAAAAGCCTGCTCTTTGACGTCACCAAAGAGCATTCGGACCAACCAGCGTAGTCAGAAATTCAATTTTCGCTTTGCCATCGCCAGACCTAATAAGGTAAAGGCTTGAAGTTTCGAAAAAGGAGTTAGTTTTACCCTAATTGATACTCCATCCGTTTCACAATAAAAGTTGTTTTAGAAAAATACACGCTTATTAAGAAAACTAATAAAATTATAAATATACCCTTATTAAATATGCACCTCGGTAATTTGCAATAATTAGCATGTGAGAGAAATTGCCTTGAAATTGTGATTGTATAATTAAGATGAGAGAGAAATGAAAGGTTAATTTTGGAAGAAAAGTTATAAACATTCATATAAAGTCAACAATGACACTTATTTTGAGTAATTAAAATATTTCTAAAACGACTTTTATTATGAAACAGAGGGAGTAATTATTAGTTTGTGTAATACGATGTCGTTTTGTCTACTTTAGGTCATATTTGCACGTGGTTCTCCCACACGTAAACAAGACTCCTCAGTTGTAATTTGTTATATTTAATGAAATTTTTTAATTTCTCAAAAAAGAAATAACCCAATCAAAATTTAAATTTAAATTTATTTCATACGTAAATAAGCTTGTATATTACTAGACCTTCTTAGTATTCTTATCTCAAGGAGAATTACTAGGTGTTGTTGATCAATATGTCCAATTTATGATCACACCCACCTTTGTCAATTCAAGACCCTATTTTCTAATTACCGCCGAATTTTTTTTTCCAAAAAATGTTTTTTTTTTTTTTTTTTTTTTTTTTTTTACTATTAGCAATGGAATCGTCACTTTAATTAGACAGACTGAAGTGACAAGCGTAAATATAATATGGGAGCAGGAATTCAACAACAACATAGTCAGGACCTTAGCATTAAGGAAAGATGATTGGCAGATGGCTTTTTTTTTTTAACTAAGTGAGAAATACATAATCTATTTGCTAATCATTGGTTTGTTAGAGATTCTTTATGTTTCTTTATAGTGATATCCCAAGACTTTCGAAGTGGAATCCACGAATTCTCTTCATCAAGTCCTACTTAACGCGTTTCCAAGCTGCCATTGCCAATTTGCCACCTCTAAAGTTTTCTAAAGCTGAAATCAAATGGACTTTTCAGATTATTATATCATAATTTCTGGATTTTTTCAAATAATAAAAGAACATATATTTAATATATTTCGGTGTATAATAACAAAAGATTAAGCAAGTCAGAGCTTTGATTCTTGTGGCCTGCGAATAAAGATGCTTAGACTAACGGAGTTGGTTCTTATATTATCCAAGGCACAGGGTCAGCCTATGGATAATCACCTTAAATAGTCAAATTAGAAGTTAGGAGTCACAGCCGTTGTTATTTTCTTCCTTGCCAAACAAGTAAGGCAATGCATAATAAGCAATGCTTTCTAACATAATTTATAATTTTCATCATTGATTTATCATAATTATATTCATATTATTCGTGATTTTGTTTAAGAATGAAAAAAAGGTCCAATTCAATTTGAAATCAATAAACTAAGGTTGAATAGATTGAATTTTAAAATAATGTTATTTTATTATAATTAAATAAAAATATTATTTAAATTTTTTAATTTTTGAATTTGATTTAATTAAGTTAGGACAGTAAAAAATTAAACTTAATTTGATTTCATTTATTTTCATTCTTACAGTCCCTCATTATTATAAAATAATTTAAAATATAATTTTTTGGTAAATTAAAATTTTATAATATGGCTATTACCCAACACAAAGCTATATATCTATGTGATAAATGTGTTAAAAATACTTAGATTACGTTTTCAAAACCAGACGAGAATTTAAATCTGTAAAACAAAAAGTTTAATATTTAAAATATTCAATTGGTATTATACTGTAATAAAATTAGTTAAAGATTGAAAATTTTGAAAAATATTGTCGTTATTTATTGAAAATTGTAAAGTTTAATTAAAAAAATATTATTAAATGAAAATTAATTAACTTATAAAAATTAATTAGCGTACAAAAATTAAGTAATTAATTAATATTATGATAAATTTTTTACAACAAAAATTATTAAACTAAATTAAAAAATAAAAACTGAAATTGACCTACCGTTAAATTGGTTTGAATTTTAAAACATGGCTTATTATCATGCTTACTGATACTAAATAAGACCATAGTATTGGCAATTACAGAAAGAGGAATTAAACAGGGAAAATTACTGTAGAACAAAATCACCCAGTGGGGTGGAGGTGTTAGTTGCGGCTTGTCTGAATGGAAGAAGACAAAAGTTGATGAGCAGAAGAAGACAGCCGCTTTTTACGGGGTTGTCCGCGTAGGAGATGCCCAAAGCCAATCGTCTTCTGGCTAGTTCGGCCTCGTCGTTTTGTCATTTAGCGGACACGGACATAGAGACGCAAACGCTACTCACGGCGAGCGAGACCATCCCACGTGTGGGAGAGGAGTGTGGGGCGCCTGAAATCTCATTCCATGTTACCCTTGGAATTTTTGTCTCCAGCATCGAGTCTTTCCCTTTATTCATATGATTCCCCAGCGTATTCAACCTTTTTTCCTTTGGTATACGAATTTCGTCGGTCCATGAGTCACTTTTTCTAAATTTATTTAATTTATTCGAAAAATATTCAAAAAATAAGGCTCGTTACATAAATATATATATATAATAACAAATTCTACATTACTTAACATTTTTAGGTTTTTAATTTGATATTCAAAATTTTAAAACTTTCAATTAAATAATTAAAAATTGAGCAATTTATTAACTAATTGGTTACTTTTAGTAAATTAATAAATTCTTATAAACTAAAATAAATCAATCAATTTTTTTAATAATCTCTTTTTTAATTAAACTTTAAATTATTTGATATATAAGGACAATATCTTTTGATCATATTTTAAATTATTTAGTTTTATTTAATCTTTAGCTAGTTTTATAACAGTTTAATATCGGCTGAACTTTTTTAATCTTAAATCTCTTATCTTACCACTTTTAAAACATTAACATCTTGTTAATTTTGCTATCATAATCTTTTTTATCTATAAAATATGGACGTTTATATGAAAAAAATAATTGTCAACTGACTATTCATATGAACTAAAACATCTAACCCTATGTGCAAAAGAGTTAGATTTTTTTAGTTCACATGGATGATTAATTAACAATTAAATTTTCACATTAACACCTACATGTCATAAACAAGAGAGATTATGTCAGTTAAATCAACAAAATACTAACAAAAATGACATTTGAACTGAATTTTTAAAGCTGTAAAAGATTGATTACTTAATTGACAATTTTAAAAGTTTAGGCACTAAAGTTTAAAAATCTTTAAAATCTGGATATTTTAGAATATATTATCCTAAAAAGCAAAAAGAAAAAATAACGAGGAACGATGAGAAGAAGGGATGATTCAGTGTAAGGCATGGGTCAGGTAGTTGTGTTTTGTTCTATACAGCATTCAGAAACTACAAGCGCCCCCAGAATTTGGACAGAGCTCGCGACTTATCCACTGGAAATACCAATCTTCTTGTTCCCTTTCATTGGAAGATGAATTGTACACGAGATTGAGCTCATCTGATGAACTCTTTAAAATTGATCTGAAGATCATCAATCACTTTATGGCAATAGATATTTGTGACGTCACATGACTTGGAAGTAATCCGCCGTAGTGAGTTAGTGAGAACCAGTTTGGCTGGTGCTAATGCCGCATCGCGGCTACATACACTCGACTAGATTATACTAGCTACACTCCAAGAGCCAAAATCCAAAAGGGCCAAACCATCAAACATGCGTGTGTCTGCTGTCTAAGAACTTGCATGCATGTGTTCAAAGAAAAAAACAGTGAGCGTCGTCATTGACCTCTTGTTTCTCTTTCTCACTGCAATCGTTTGTGGTTCCGTTGAATGCAATGCAAAGTACAGTAGACGGCGACCATGTGGAATGATTTATTAAAGGGGACCATTTTTGTTTATGAATTGTCATCATCATCCTACGATATCATAGTTCTTCATAACCATATTATCTCTCTCTATATGTATATTTATATACCAAAAACCGCATTTATCACAATTCACAACTGGTGTCTTAACTCCGGTGTTTTAACAGAGTCCTTTTGATCATGGGCGGACATGTTTCTTACCCTTCGAAGAAGATGTGATGAATAGTGGAAGGTTTCAAATTTTGGATCCAAAATACCTTTTTAGTTTAGCATTATTTTTCTTAGTTTTAGTTTTCGTTTTTAATAGTAATAATTATATATTAGATAAACTTAAAGTTATACTTTTTAACTAAATAAATTTATTTTAATTTATTATATAATGTTTATTAACAAATTATTAATAAAATTATATTTGAAATTCATATATTTGAAAGTATTTTAAATTTAGCTATGTTTACAAATAATTATTTATTTAACTTAATTTAATTTAATTATAAAAATTAACTAAAATTATTAAGTAAAATTAAATAGTTTACAACTGGTATTACTAAATAATTTTAATTAAATAAATATATAATATTAAATTAATTATTCATAGTTCTTATTAAAAATTAATATATTAAATAATCATGTAATATATAGTAATTTATTCATAGTCTCTAAAGCCAAATGTCATGAGTAAAAAGGTAATAAAATTTAATAAAACTTGGAAGTTAATTACATTACTAAAATGAAAAAAGGTAATTAAATATGATTGAGTTTATAAAATAAAGTGTAAACCTTGGGACGAAGATAGGATTATATTTTTTGAAAAATAGAGATACAATCAAATTGAAGAATTGGATTGAAAAAAAAGTATTTACTTTTGATAAAAATGATGATCATAAAATTGGAAATTTATATTTTACTTTGATCTTAAAAAGAATGATAAGTTAAAAATAGAGATATAAGACTAGTTGAAAGTAACTTATAATGTCATTTGGCTTTTTAAACATATTATTTACTAAATATAATGTTTACATTTATGAAATGTGTAACAAAAGGATTAATAATATATGTGAAGTCTACACATGAAAAGAGATGTTTTAGGACGAAAGTTGAATGTAAAGTTTCAAGTTTGAGTTTCGACAGTGATAACGTGAGAGTTAATCTAATATGATAACTTTTTGTGTCTAACACTGAATTACTTTTACGAGAAGTTAAAAGTAAAATCAAACCGTAATTTATTTCTCACTGCTCTGTCGTGTCGACTTAAAATTTGAGGTGGCTGAGGTGTGCGATTTCACCTTTTAAGTTCAACAAGTTTCACTCAGAATATTAAAGAGGGAAGGTGCACCGTTCACATTTATTGAGAAACTAGGAGCTAGGTAATGCACACCCAACACCTACTACGAGCTACTAGCTACTTAGTTACTAGCTATACCATGATTGCAGAAGAGATGTGGTCAAAGACAGAGAAGTGCTTGGTTCCTGAGAAAAGAGGAGTGAACCATGCGTGAAATGAGTATGATTTCGTCACTTTCTCGTGGGGGGAGGAGACCTGTTGGATAGAGGCAAATCCGATCCCTGACGTAGCCCTGACAAGAAAAGAACAATTGCGGTTCCTCAGCTGCCTATGGAAACATAATAAATGACCACATGGATGTTCTGTTTGTTCGAGAAGACAGCGTTTTGGATTAAATCAGACCATCGATTATGACCTAAAATCATCTGTTGATAAACCTTCAAG
>JANIJH010000008.1:2259539-2276926 GCA_024520975.1 Erythroxylum areolatum
GGGGCCCAATGCCCCCCCAAGGGTACATGTGGCTCCGTCCTTGCAAGCGCCCCCTGAGATTACTTGAGTACTCATATCTTTCAACAAATTTTTTTGTTATTCTCACAACATTTGACTACCTCTAATTTATATAGAGTGTACTTTTTATATGCGGAGTTTCCTTTATATTTGTTGCGTAACTATAGTCGCACAGTTGTATAGTGATAACAGTGGAATGATCTTGATGATTTTTTATTGCGGCAGATCTGAATGATTGGCTAGCTTTAAATTTGCGTGCTCGTACAGTAGGTCTTTTTAGTTTTGACTGGATACATTAGTTTCTGACAAGTATTTGATAATTATGAAAGACTAAGAACTTATGAGTCTTTTAAAAGGAGTTTCTTTCCTTAGCAAATTTAAATGGTTGTATCTGTGAAGTTGCAGTAGATATGTCCTTGACCTCTGTTTCAACACTGAAGCTTCAAGGTGTGAGATATTGGATTGGTTGGATTGCGCCGCCTATTGGTTGGGTGAAGTTAAATTGTGACGGCAGTTCTATTATTAATCACAGGTTGACTAGTGGTGGGAGATTGTTACGTTATTCATTTGCTCGTTGGCTAGGGGTATTCGTTTCGAATTGGTGTTTTGACTATTTTAGTAAGGAAGTTATGGTCAATTCAAGATGGTTTGATTTTTGCATGGGGTCACGATTTTCGACAGGTCATTGTAAAATCTAATAGCATGGAAATGGTAAGGATGATGACTTTATGATGTTATCTTTTCACTTCTCCTATCTGTTTTGATTGTAAATACTCAAGCTTTACTTGCTAAGAATATGATTTGTTCTATTAGGCATGTGTTTCGTGAAGATAATTTTGCAGCAAATTGTCTAACTAAATTGAGTCATGGTATTTCTTCAAGTTTTCAAGTTTGAGATGATATTTTTAAAACTCTATCCTTAATTATCTGGACTGATACCTGTGATACTCCTTTTATAAAATAGTTTTAATTTTCTCTTATTTGTAAAAAAAAAAAATTGACCGTGAGGAGCTGAAGTTGAAAAAAGTTGATGACACTAACGCCGCAACGGCCCAATGATGTCAGGATATAAATCAAACCCGAATTCATAGTTACTTTGTAAGTTTGTATTATCAGAAATCTTTCCTTTCGAAAATTGACTTTGCATGCTTAATGACACAAAATTCAGGTAGCTGTAACGTGGCAATTTCTCCCTGTCATTATTTTGGATTCTTTCTGTAGCTAACACAAGCCTACAGGGAATACGGTAGTGTCACATCACTAGCGTCTTTGTTTATCACTTTTTAAATGGGCTTAGACTTGGAAAAAGATTTTGGGTTCCATCCAAACCATAAGGGACTCAATTCCAATCCAGCCCTCATTCACCTACCATGGAATTTGTTTTTTAAAAAAAAAGGACTTACTTTTGGTTTAATCCATCAATCACTTGCTTCCTCAATTATAGTTGTTGAAAGTACAAAAAGGTGGTGAAATGATAAGGTACTACACAAACAGTATTAGCATTTCGCACTTCTAGAAGGACACACATATGTACTCCCCCGATTTGGACTCAAATTGTGCATGAAAAAGGGAAGTCATTTTCTTCTCGATTACCTTAGCTTTCGTGTATTATCAGTATTACTCCTCACCAATTTCTGCTATTCTTTATTGCCCTTGAGAGTTAGGATTTAGTTTCTTCCCCATTTGGCCAACAGACATGTAATTAGTGGGATGAAGAGATTATACGCGTAGGATGTATAAAACAACTACTTGAGACAATATTATATACATAAAAAGAGGTAGTTTGATCATATAGGGATGGCAAGAGGAGTGGGAGACATGAAATACAACTACCAGCTAGATTAATATATATATATACATGAGTCTGTTCAGGTATACATATAGACAGCTGGACCAAAAATCGCATTTTGATTTTCAAGTTCAACACCATCCCTACCAACTCTTAACAAGGTTAGGCATATGATGATATGAAATCATTCCCATATGGTAACGATAAAACTCGGCTATTTAATTTTAAATTATTAATTACTGAAATAATTTATAAATTATTATATACGCTTTACTTTAAGTAACTTTTGTCGTATAAAAAAAAAGTACCAGAACAAGACCTGTGTTAGCCACTTATTTCATAACAAAAAGGTGAGCTTAAACGGCGTAGTCGGCATGATTTATCTGTGCACAGCAAAGAAAATTCGTGTGATTCTGCCAAAAGGAATAATCGGAGTTTCGAATTAGAATAATAATAAATTGTTATTGAGTATATAAAAATCCGAGTCAAATTTTGACCTTATTATTATAAATGAATTAACATAACTACCAAACTTTTATTTGATTATCTATCGATAGTTTAAAAAATCAGACTAAAAGTTAAATCGGTAAAATCAAAAACTTAAAGTTTAAAAAATACAACAGGCTATCATAAGATGAGGAATTTAAAAAATGGGCAAAGAAAATTATAAATTTTAAAGATTAATACAAAAAACCGTAAACTTATTAATTTTCAAAAACAAATCGATTAATTAATATTTTAAGTATTAAAAAAATGAAAGAATAATTCCACGCGAACAACTATATACGTGACTAAGTCGCCACCTTAGTTCCTACCAAAGTTAGCCGGCTCTTCTCACAGTGTACGTGTGACTATGAAACCCAACTCTTGCATTGCATGGTAAAAACTTCAGTCTTCGTCTGTAATTATAGTCTCTGGTTCTATAGATTATTGTTAGTATTTAACAAATTAAACAATGATTGGACTGGGATTATAGTAATGCTTTTGAAGAATTGGGTGGTCTACTTCTAGGGATTGGCCTAAAAACTAATGGCGGAATATAATGCAGGTGTTGATGAAATGAAAATGAAGAAAAACCCAACTACTGCTTGCGTCTCTTCAACCTAGAGAGGCACACATACGCGTTGAAATCGTGGGTAGAGATCGGTTGAGAGGTGTTTGTCTTGTTCTTTTTTTTAATGCTATTATGCTTAGTTCTGATATTCTCCGAGGCTCTGTGCATAATTTCAAAGGAGTTTGAGGAACAATAGGTATTAAGAAGTGAGCTTTCCAGCTGGTCACCGGAAAAAATAATGAGAACACCGTCTCCGTCGTTTGGAAGAACGAGCTCCAGGCTTTCGGATTATAGTCGCTGTTTCGACTTGCAGGAGGACTGCGACGATTCCGGCGCCGCCGGCGACCTCGAGGTCGGCGGTGCAATGTTGCCTATATTCCTCAACGACCTGAGGAGGAACAACGAGCAAGACTTAGTAGAGGTGACGCTTGAGCTGGACAAAGACTCGATTATGGTGTGCAGCGTAAATGCTAATCCAACCCCTACGACGTCGAGGCTAGAGAGGAGCTTATCGTCAACGACGTCGAGGATAAGGAGAAAGTTCGGGTGGCTACGGTCGAGATCGTCGCGGACGACGTCGTCGGAGATAGAGGACCGTACGCTATCGGCGAGGGATGCTAGGAAGATGAAAGCAAAGCTTCAACGGACGAGATCGAGCGCCGAGAGGGCGTTGAAAGGGCTGAGGTTTATAAGTAAGAACACGGTGGGAGTTTCTGACTCGGAGGGGATGTGGAGAAGAGTTGAGTCACGGTTCAACTCGCTCGCTAAAGATGGATTGCTTGCGAGAGAAGATTTCGGTGAATGTATAGGTATGTAACTGTAATTTACGAACTGTTCGGACTTCGGACTATTGCCATAACTTCAAATTTTAAGCCTTAAGGTTTGATATTACTTTATTGATGTAGGAATGGTGGACTCCAAGGAGTTCGCGGTGTGTATATTTGATGCATTGGCAAGGAGGAGAAGGCAAAGAGTAAGTCGCATCACAAAAGAGGAGCTTCGTGAGTGCTGGTTGCAGATTTCGGACCAAAGCTTCGATGCACGTCTTCAAATTTTCTTTGACATGTGGGTCTCTGCCAATCTTTCACATTCACCGCTTTGTTTCAATTTAGAAAGTAAATAAAACAACGATTGTTTTTTCTGGTGCGATGCTTTGCAGGGCAGATAGCAATGAAGATGGCAGAATCACAAGAGACGAAGTTCAAGAGGTAATTTTGTTTTACATTTGTGACTGAAGGCACTGAACTACATAACCAACTTCCATTTGTGGCGATCTCTATTGTAAAAGAAAAATTTTACTATTTATTGATCAATATAAACTTTTTCCGAAGTAATATAATTCCAAATACTTGAGAGTTTTGGCTTCTGGGCAAGTGATCAATTGTTACAGTTTACTAACAGAGGAAAATTGTTATAGTTTGAATTGGTTTTGCTCCTTGGAAAGGTATATCTCCTTTGTGTTTAAGCAGAGAGAGAGAGAGCCAGTAGTCATGTCTTAAAGAGTTTTAAAATACATACAGGCGACCTACCCATTCAGGCTTGGAATATCAAATGAGTTGGGAAGAAGAGTGGTTTACATGTCAAACGATGTGTTCATGTGTACTCAAACGAAGTTGCTTGCTTCCCAAGTCTAATAATTATATGCAAAATTGGCCTCAGTTAGTTATTATAATTGTTTTTCTTTTTCTGTGTGTGTGTCTGTGGTTAAACACAGTTGATAATGCTTAGTGCTTCTGCAAATAAATTGTCCAAGCTGAAAGAACAAGCTGAAACGATGTGTTCATATGTACTCTAACGAAGTTGCTTGCTTCTCAAGTCTAATAATTACATGCAAAATTGGCCTCAGTTAGTTATTATAATTGTTTTTCTTTTTCTGTGTGTGTGTCTGTGGTTAAATACAGTTGATAATGCTTAGTGCTTCTGCAAATAAATTGTCCAAGCTGAAAGAACAAGCTGAAGAATATGCTTCATTGATCATGGAAGAACTGGACCCTGAAAATCTAGGATACATCGAGGTAAAACTAGCTCTTATTTTTTTCCTTTTTATCATGCTTGTCTTGTTAGTTTTTACATGTTTCCTTCTACTATTATGGAGAATAACCCTGTTTGGACTTTTCCAGTTATGGCAGTTAGAAACACTGTTACTACAAAGAGATACGTACATGAACAATAGCAGACCATTAAGCACAGCAAGTACTGTTGGTTGGAGCCAAACCCCAACTGCGTTCAAGCCTAGTGTTTTGCGTAGGCTAAGCTTCAAATTGAAGTTTCTAATTCTAGAAAATTGGCAAAGGGGCTTGATTTTGATGCTTTGGATACTAACAATGGGTGGTCTCTTCGCTTGGAAATTCATCCAGTACGAGAACAGAGCAGGATTTCAGGTTATGGGTTATTGCTTGGTCACAGCTAAAGGCGCTGCAGAGACTCTAAAGTTCAACATGGCTCTAATTCTTTTGCCAGTCTGTAGAAACACACTGACTTGGCTCCGGTCAACTCGGGCAAGATCGTTCATTCCCTTTGATGATAACATCAATTTTCATAAGGTATGAGAGGCCTTCTCAGGATTAGGGTTCTACAAGCAGGCTAGTTGGAAATTTACTGTAAAACTTGTCAAGTTCTGAAAGTTTCCTTCTTTTGATTTACAGACGATTGCTTGTGCTATAGTCATTGGAGTCATTCTTCACGCCGGAACCCATTTATTGTGTGATTTCCCCCGCCTGATACACTCTTCTTCCGAAAATTTTGCCTTGGTGGCATCTGATTTTGACAACAAAAGACCCACGTACAAATCCCTTCTTACTGGTGTTGAAGGAGTAACTGGGATTTCAATGGTGGCACTAATGATCATCGCTTTCACCCTGGCAACACACCAATTCCGAAGAAACGTATTGAGACTTCCTTCACCCTTCAACAGGTTGACAGGTTTTAATGCATTTTGGTACTCTCATCATCTTCTTGGTTTGGTCTACGTTCTGCTGCTGGTTCATGGAACCCTCCTGTTCTTGGCCCACGAGTGGTTTCAGAAAAATGTAGGTATTTTCACTGTTGATTTGACACAGTTTTCATTTTAACTAAGTAGAGACTAATACTGGCTGCTCATTTTATCATCTAGACATGGATGTATATATCCGTTCCTTTGTTGCTCTATGTAGCAGAAAGGAGTGTCCGGACGTGTAGATCAGAGCATAACTCCGTCAAAATATTGAAGGTGATCAAACTCTTACAACTTACATAAGTTCCCCTTTCAGAAGTATGTGATACTGACTTGGAGACAAATTGATCCCCATAGGTGTCCTTACTGCCAGGAAACGTCTTTAGCTTAACCATGTCTAAGCCAGAAGGATTTAAGTACAAAAGTGGACAGTACATATTTCTACAATGCCCAAAGATTTCACCCTTTGAATGGTATGCTTCATTTGTCTAAGCATTTATAACAAGTTAGGCTTCATTAGTTCTTGTCGTATTGCCAGAAGCCATTGTTCAATTATATGCTCTAACCAAAATTTAGTACTTTACAGGCACCCTTTTTCTATAACCTCGGCACCAGGAGATAACTACTTAAGTGTTCACATCAGGATAGTGGGAGACTGGACGGAGGAATTGAAACGAGTTTTCACTGAGGTGAATGATTCACCATCTGTCATTGGGAGAGCAAAATTTGGTCAGCTTGGACATGTGGATCAAAAAAGGTAATATATTCCGGGGCAATTTTATATTCGTTACATTTAACTGTTGAAGATATAAAGTCAAAAGTCGCCGCTTTGGTGCAGCCAACCCAAACTTTACATTGATGGTCCATACGGGGCTCCAGCTCAGGACTACCAAAATTATGATGTATTGCTTCTTGTGGGGCTAGGAATTGGAGCCACCCCTTTTGTAAGCATTCTTAGAGATATGCTACATAATAACAGACAGGCAGAATATCAAACGGTATAGTTCTAATCTCTTGAACATCTTGGCATCGTGTTTCCAGCTCACTGCTTTTCCCACAAGAACTGACTTGATATTCACTAGCCAGGATTCAAACACAGAAACCAGTAAATCAGATGATATTTCAAGCAGTTATGCATCTAGTAACATCATAGGTGGCAAGAAAAGGGCAAACAGGACTAGAAATGCTCATTTCTACTGGGTTACAAGAGAACATGGGTCCTTCGAGTGGTTCAAAGGAGTCATGAATGAAGTTGCTGAGATGGATCTCAAGGTAAACATCTAGAAGGCATTCAATCTCCATTGTTCAACAGTCCATTTCCTTTATCATTATACACCTGGGAAGTGACTACTTTAATGTCTCCCTTAACTAAATGATCTATGAAACAGGGTCAAATCGAGCTGCACAACTACCTAACTAGTGTTTATGAAGAAGGGGATGCAAGGTCAACTTTGATTACAATGGTCCAAGCTCTGAGCCATGCCAAACACGGGGTCGATATCCTATCTGGAACTCGAGTATGAACTCCATTTATTACCTACCTTGTTGTTACTATTTCAAGTCTATTAACTGCAAATGCAAGATAAGACGTAAAACCTGAAGCAGTAAAGAGATTTTTTATTTAGTTGTCATACGATTTTAGATACCTAGAAGTAACATTGGATGCTTATTCTCATGCAGGTGAGGACACATTTTGCAAGGCCAAATTGGAAAGAAGTGTTTACTAAGATAGCCTCAAAGCATCCAGTTGCAACAGTAGGTAAATAATATACATTCAAGATCAACCAAATAACAAAATCACAAACCAAAAGGTCAAGCATGTATGCAGACAGGCCATTAAATCCAACGCGGAAGATTTTTAAGTATATGCTGTCTACCAGCAATGACCAAAAACACTAGCCAAGGTTAATACGATAAAGTTTTACACCCCAAAATAAATATCATAACTTTGCCAAGCCATGATACCTTTTAGTTTAATTTTGTTTGCTAGAAATATCTAAGATTATAATTAAAAGGAGGCTTGTCGACATTGCAGGGGTATTTTACTGCGGGATCCCAATGTTGGCGAAGGAATTGAAGAATATATGTCATGAGTTAAGTCATAAGACATCCACAAGATTCGAGTTCCACAAGGAGTATTTTTGAAGAAGAAGGCTGTTCTTTAAAATGCCATGCTGCTGTATGTCTAAGTTTTTCTGTAATTATGCATAAAATTAAGGGAGGAAAATATACACATACATATTTTACTTATAGCTCGGTTAGATGTAATAGAAGTTATTCATTAACCCATAGTAAATGTCACAAAACAGCATAGATATGTATAAAAGGGAATCAAAATTCCAGTTTTGACACCATCTTTTTGCCATCTTGACCCTGGTAAATGGTTTCACTTTGTTCTAATAGAAAGCAATTAGTTCTGAAACAAAAACATAAAAAGCACAGGAAAGAACTTGAGCTAGTAACTCTTTTCCTAAACTCAGACTCTGATTTTACAACGAAACAAACATGCCATCAGATTTCCTTAAACTCGAAAAAAACATTGAATTCCTCACTTTTCCACATTTATAGGAGATAACTTTCTTGTAACTTGTAAGAAGATGCACGATAGAAAGGGTAAAGCTAAATAAATAAGAGCCTTTGAATCCAAGAGTTAGTGAACAGCTGCATGATAAACTAACATTTTCACTATCCAATCAAAGGATGTCACAAGATCAGTCGTCCTTCAATCTTCGGAGAAGCTTGGATGCCCAACTCCGAACGCGTCTTTTAAGTGTGTAACCAACAACTACTCCGGCAACAAAGAACACTGCACATAGCTTTGAGCAGGTCCACAGTGAAACCGTTTGTCTGCATTTGGACAATAAAAAGCAGATCAACCATCACCAAACTTCGCAGGGAAAAGAGACACTGAAACCACTTTGAGAACTAAAGCACATCAAACACAAACTCTCAGTAAAAGTTTGTCAAGTGACACTTTGCCATGTGATAGTCCCACAAATTAAAGGCACAAATTAGAATTATCTCAAGACACAAAACCACGTTTGTTTCAGCAATCAATTGGGAACATACTTACAGAACTTTTCAATCTGCGATCAAGAAACTATTGCATGCTAATAATGGAAAGCAGGCAAAATCCAAACTAGAAAACCAAACTAGCCACCACAAACTTACTGCTTCGACATTGATTATTTCAATTTAGAGAAAACAGAAACTTTCAGACAGTTCAGGTTACACAAAGAATCAAGATGGACAAATGGTGAGAATACCTAGCAGACCTTGTGACCAAAATTCGGGAGTCTAAGGAAGAAGATGCCGGCGCTATTCCATGTCCATTTACACTGGTACGACTTCCAAGGATAGAAGAATCTGAAGTCCCCAACTTTGTCTCCTTCGAAATATTACGGATAAAATTCTGTAAACCCTCCATTTGCTAGCAAGTTTCGAGCACAAGAATCATACCTTGGGGCAAACAAAATTGCAGAACTTGAAAACCCAAATGCACTAATTAGCCGCTGAAAAGGATTTCAGGTAATCTCAATCTGACGTGAGGTTTTGGGCCTTGGAAAGGACTGAGGTTTCATGAGTCCCTAAATTTAATGATATTGCAACAATGTGCATTAATTTTATATAATGTTGCAAATATTAATATATAATAATAATTTGTAAATAACATATTCAACACCGTTAATTATATTACATTTACAAATTTAATGCACCTTTTTTTATCGATTATTATTCTTTAAAAATTTAATTAAATTACAAATTTTCTTAAAGCAATTCGAAATTATAATTTTAAAATTATGAAATTTTTAAAAGAGTTTAAACTACTCTATTAAAAGGATAACATTAAAATTTTGTATCTTATTCATCACCGCAAAATTATACTTAATTTTAGTGCTCATTTGGATGAGTTTATATAAGTGGAGCTTTTATCAATATAGCTTTTTTTAGAAGAGCTTTTCTAAAAAGTCAATTGACTGTTTGACTATTAATTAAAAAATAACTTTTTTAGAAGAGCTTCATACTATAGACTGATTGGTAACATAAAAATAAAAAATATTTTTATTAATTTTAACTATATTTTATTTTGTAATTAAAAATTATTTATGCATATAAATATTATTTGAAATATATTAAACAATATGCAGAGCACAATATATTAATTATTATATAATTTTAAATCATACAAAAGATAAATGAAAATATATCTAACAAAATCTTTTATATAAATTATAGCATAAGTAAAATTAATATCCAAAATAAATATTAAAATAAAAAAAGCTAAATAATATTATATAAATCTCAAAACAAGCGTGAAGATGAGTTTGTGGATATTGTGAAAATTATGTGTGAAACATAAGGGCAAAAGGAACTAAAAAATAAGCTCATTAATTGATCTGAAAAATCTACTTATAAAAATATTTTTTTGATAAGCTTCAAATTTGAGTTTCTTAAAAAGTTATACTTTAATTGTCAAAAAAGTTATATCTACTAAAAAAGTACTTTTTCATTTTTTAATCAAGCACTCATCTTTCTTAAGAAAAACTTTTGCAGTAAAAAAAAGTATTTATTCACCCTTTAAAAATTCAACCAAATATGTACTTAATGAGATATTACGATTTTATGTGCCAAAATTAGTACTTTCATTTCTTCTTACCCCACACCAAGTTAAATTTGCACTTGTAAGATCCTAATTAAACCTTACAAGGACCAATCTATGTACTATATAGATTAAACATATATTGATCCCAATAAATTCGGTCAAACCTTATTATAAGTAAATTGAATTTGATCATAGATTCAGTTGAGCTGAACTTATAACGCCAATTTAATCTTAATTGGAATGATTTAAAGTTTATCTAAAATTTAAATTACTTAATTCTTAATTGAATTAAGTTAACCAATCAATTTATTTTAATTCATAAAAATTAAATTAAATATTTTTTAATAAAATATTATTATTTTAATACATAAATGATTCATAAAGCCCACAATTATTCTTTTAAGATCGAACTTAATTTGAGTTTCTGGCGCAAATATTATTGTCGCTGATGTAAGGTATTTAATAAAATAGAATGGTTTATAATAATTTAGAATGTAAATAAATATAATATTAAAAATTATTATTTGGAAAGAAAGGAAAGACTCAATATAATATAAGATAATGTTGTTTAAAATAAGGATTCATAATATAATATAGTAAAATATATCTTTTTAAATTTCATCGTAAACTTCTAAAATTAGAAGTAATGTATTTTTATTGTTTATAATTAAATATGATGAAATATGAAACTCTATATTTTCTTCTTATTTAATTTTATTTTATAATAAATTCTTCTTTGTGGAAGAATATTATATTTAATTTAATTCCAAACCACCCGACTATTAAACAAGTCAAAACCGTACGGCCACCTAGCAACCGTGGCTGTTGAAGCTTTAAGGTTGGGGTCAGCAATTGTCCACGATCAATCCCAATCCCCATCTTCTTCCAATCCTTTCCCTAATGGCCTGCCACATTCTTATCTTCCTCTATTCTAATTTCCCGTGAAATGCACAACACAAAGCCATATACACCATAACTTTGGACTGTTCACTCTGCCCGGTTCCATTTCTTATCCATTTCATTGTTTTCCTCTCAGGTAACAATGGCTTCCATCTCTCTACCGAAGAACTCCCTACCTTCTCTTCTCTACACTCAAGCACCCAAAACCTCGCCATTCTCTCAAAACATCCCGGTACTCTCCAGATCATCTCAGTCCCAGTTTCATGGCCTAAGGTTGTCTCATTCTGCTTCTGTCAGCATTCCATCTCCTTCTTCTTCTTTAGTGAACGTTATGATTTCTGCCAAGGTACATTTGCTTTAAATATGAAATCTTGGGGTTGTACTGTTGATCTTGTCGATTGAATTGGTTCTGTTTGATGTGTCTTGTTTCAGGTAAACAAAGGACAGGCACCACCATCCTTCACATTGAAAGATCAGGATGGGAGGACTGTGAGTCTGTCAAAATTCAAAGGGAAGCCTGTAGTTGTCTACTTCTACCCTGCTGATGAAACTCCTGGTTGCACAAAACAGGTAACTAGGAACGAAGTCAACGAAAAAAATGAAGTTTTTGTGAGAATTAGGAACATCGCAAGTTCATCGAAGACACTGACAAGGAAAGTTCTTTGCAGGCGTGTGCTTTCAGGGACTCTTACGAGAAATTTAAGAAAGCTGGAGCTGAGGTTGTCGGGATTAGCGGTGATGATCCCTCATCACACAAGGTAAGAATCAATCTTGGATTCAACTATTGAACTTGTGCCAGTCAACAATTTGGAGGTTACTGCCAATGCTTGCTTGTAGGCTTTTGCAAAGAAGTACAAGCTTCCTTTCACTTTGCTAAGCGATGAAGGCAACAAGGTCAGGAAAGATTGGGGAGTACCATCGGATCTTTTTGGAGCATTACCTGGAAGACAGACATATGTTCTTGACAAGAAAGGCGTTGTTCAGCTCATCTACAATAACCAATTCCAACCTGAAAAGCATATAGACGAGACCCTGAAACTACTTCAGAGCCTTTGAACCGCTCATCCTAGATCGTTGGCCCATGTAAGTAGTTTAATTTGAATGTTCTATAATTCCTGTAATGTGTTTATGTAGAAAAGGAACAGAGCCTTGTACTATGCAGTGAGGATGATAGAGTCCAATACTTTGCCAAGCCCAGTCCTTCGACAATAATATGACATTCAATTGCAAATTGGGTCTAGTTTTTGCATTTCCTATCAGAGTTCACATCCAGAGGCGTCAGGTTATATAAAACAGTTAACTCTTATCAATCCAATCCTGGGGTCAATTGTTGTCATAGCCCGACAAACCCCTTTTGATTTCTCATTCGTATGCGCTTCTAAAAGCAGGCTTGCAATGCTGATGCGCGCTTTTAGGCCTACTAAACTGTCAGGCCCAGACGAACAGAATATTACACTTTTCAGGAAGACAAGCCCAATCGCAATCAGATGAAAAATTAGGTTGTTAACGAATTAGGTTGATCTAAAAATCGATTCAATTTAAGTCGTAAAGTTTTGTTTTTGGGGGTTACAATTAAGAGAAAACTAAAATTATCTAGTAAAAGAAACACCACAGGCATTAGGCCATATAATCAAAGAGATGGCTTCAAGAATATTGTTCCAAATTGAAAATTTGAAGAAATGATATAACCCAATTTAACCAAACAATCTGCAGCAAAATTACCTTCACGAAACACATATTGAATATAACAACTCTAGGTACTTGCAAGTAAAGGTTGAATATTCACAACCAAAACAGATAGGGATGTGAAAAGATAATACTACAAGTCACCATCTACACCGCCTTCATGCTATCAGATTCATCCACGACCTATCGAAAACCATGATCCCACACAAAAGCCAAACCATCATGAATAGATCATAACTTCCTCATTAAGATAGTTGAAACACCAATACGAAACGAATACCCCCTAGTCAATAACCAAATAAATCACGCAACAACCCTTCATCATTAGTCATTCTAGGATTAACAATAGAACGATCGTCACAATTTAATTTTACCCAACTAATTGACAACGCAGTCCAATCAATTCAACGTCTCAAGCTCATGTGGTCATAAAACAATATCATCTTAATATAATTGATTAAAATGATATTATTTTATTTTAAAAATTTATTAAAATGACGTTTTGTAAATTATTTAGAGCAGTGACAGAGTCAGAAATTTAAGATAAGAAGGTTCAAATATTTAATTTTTTTAAATTTTGAGAGACTCAGTACACCACTGACCTCCAAATAACTCCGTCATTATACACATATATAAAATAAAAAATATATAATTTTTTTTAATCTTGGGGTCTAGTGCACCACTGACCCCGTGTATTTCTGTCCCTGATTTAGAGTATTTAAATTAATCTTTTATACATAAATCCGACCCAAATTTTAATTAACTCAAAATTTAAATTAAGTTGGATTTAAAAAAACAATCCCAGTGCCCTCAATGTAAGCTAATCCATTTTGTCGTTAAACTGTGCTTCTCACAATCCTCTTTAGCTGCTCGCACTTGATCACTGACGTTTAAAGGAAAATAGCAAATCAAGACGTGAACATAGGGAACACAAACATGATCAACTTTATCTGAACCCCATACAAGGCAAGGTCTTGTAGTTGTATGGCTATGTTTCGGGACATCTCAGAGTGCATTTTCTTGTAACGGATCACGTGGGAATGACTCACTACCAGTCTTGTCCTTGTCAACACACAATCCATGCCTTGCCGTCAGTACTTTTGCGACTTACAAAGTTCCAATTAGCTGCTCCCTGAAAACGGCATTACGTTTGGTACTTGACCAGAAAAACAATAGCATACATCAATTTAAGCATAATCAATAAATAGGTGCATTGAATTATATCATGTTTCATACAAGTCTGTTTTTTTTTAAGCTAAGCAAATTCATTTTAAAAAAATGAGAAATCAAAATCAGAAAAAGCAACTAAACCCAAAGCCAATAGGCTTTACCCTATAATACCCGGACCTAAAACCTCTTCTGAATTGATTACAAGCGACGGAAAATCATAAAGAAAAACAGAAACAATACTCAAACTGGTCTGCATGTAATAAAGCGACCCTTACTAATGAATGAGCAGCCGTATTAGCATTCCGTGAAATCCAATGGAAGGACAAATGGTGGAAGTTGTTCTTTAGTGAGAGACATTCAGCAAACATTGTATCGACCTCTAGCAAATTACTGGATGAGTTATTAATATGGTTAATTGCTTCTAAACAATTCGACTCTATGATAATTCTATCCAAACGTTGATCCTTGAGCCAAGCCAGAGCTTCTTTGATGGAAATTGCTTCTCCAAGATAAGCATCCACACAACAAGGTATGTGGCCCGAGAGAGCCTTTACAAACCGACCATGATCATCCATGAGGACAACCCCAAAACCCGAGCTGTTGTCTCCTATCAAGATCGATGCATCAACATTACATTTCAACTATCCCACGTCAGGCTTACTCCAAGAATGACATCGAGAAAGGGTGTTGCCATTTGATTGTATCTGATTAAAAGCACAAGTTGCCTCTTTCCAATTCGCAAGAAACACATCAGCAAAAGATATAATGGCATTCGAATGAGTATCCTTCTGCTCTCAATACAACAGATTTCGAAGGAACCAAAGGCTCCAACAAATCACTAAAATCCGGTGACCCAAAATAGAATTTTTACCCACTAACATCGATGAGATATAGCGTTTAATGTCATAACCCTGTAAAGAGATACCTGTAGCATTCCACATTTTTCTAGCATGGGACCAAAAGAGCAACACATGATCCATGGTTTCAACCAGGCCACATCTGTTACAAGAAACATCGAGAGGGACGCCCCTAGCCAAGAGTCTCTGTTTGCAAGGCACAAAGTCACGCAAGAGCCTCCAGAGGAAATCCTTTATTTTCAGGGGAAGCTGAGCATTCCAAAGAGAATTCCAGTGGCCATCAACCAAGTAAGAGGAAATATAAGAATATTGAACAGTAGCAATCCTATATCCCAATTTAACACTATACAAACCATCCCTAGTAAAATGCTAGCAGAAGTGATCAGAAGGCAACAACGGTGAAATGGGGATTTTGAAAACTTGTGAAGCATCAGTCGGTGCTAAAATGCCATTAAAAAAAGAGTAATCTCATCCCGAGTTATCCGAATTAAAAAGATCACTAACCGTTATATTCTCCATTAGGGATGGCAATTGTACCCGAACCCGATGGGTACCCGACAAAATTACCCGAACGTGGGCGGGTACGGGGGGCAAATTGTTACCCGTGGGGCGGGTATGGGGGGTTGGAAAAATTACCCGCCAGGTATGGGGCGGGTATGAGGATACCACCCCCCATACCCGTTTACCCGTTTACCCGTTATAAAGTAATTACGAGTTTGCCATTATATATATATACATGCAAAGTTACAAACCCTACCCAGTGTCGCCGTCAGCTTCTTTTCCTCGTTGTTTTGAATGTTGGATTTTGACACCAAATCCCTAATAACTAACCCACAGCAGACAGAAGGAAGCAAATCGTCCGCGTCCTTGGAAAGCCACCAGAGTAAGCTAGTAGTTATCTGTAAAGCGTTTGTGTTTGTCGTTGTCTAGAGAGATCTAGAAAGAATTGTGCGTCACCGAGGAGGAGGAAAAGAACAGCTACTTCTACGTGGGTTTCTTTTGTTTTCTCATCTTCGTTCATTTTGCCTTCTAGTTAGTGTTTTTCACTTTTTCGTGGTTCAGTTTTCATTTACTGTTGGTTGGTTTTCCGGATTGGAAGACTCTGGTGACTGCCATTTTCTTTACTTGACACGATTCTGCCGCACATTGTTCTTCTTTGTTCATGTTTCTAAATTCTTGCAACAGTATCGTCGTTCAATCTTCCCATTGGTTGCCGCAAATTGCTGTTCTTCTTGATCTTCTTATTCCTTCAAAGCACATCATCGCACATTCTTTTCTCTCTTGGCTGCCCCAAGTCTGATTTCTTCTTATTATTCAAACCATCAACGACGCACATCCACTTCTTGGCTGCCGCAAGTTACATTAATTAATTTTTATAGTTTATTTCTTTTGCATTTTTCATGCTTCTTGGTGAACGATGTATAAATTTGATTGATAACTAAAGAAGAATCTTCCAGAATAAGAACTATCTATCAAACGTTTCTCTTTTGCTTATTACTGATGGGACAAATTTTAATGCTTTAAGTTTTTGTTTTTATATATATTATTGAATCAAAGATTAAATCAATTAGGTAACAGATGGTCAGTCAAAAGGAATAACATGTTTGCTAATTGCTATTCGTTCCTTTAAGAGTAATGTTTTTAATTGGTTGTAGGTGGATCTTATCTTGGAGCACCTGAGCTTACCTCTTCCAGGTCTAATTTGTTTGCAAAAACACCAAAATTGGCAGCTCAGAGGAACTCAAAAGCAGTGAGAGCCAACCGCAGTTTTTCAGTTTGTGCACACTACAAGTATGCATTCTTCACTTTTTTCATGTGAAAGGCATCAAAGGTTAAGAGCTTAGAAACCCTAGGACTTTGAGATGACCTATGTTAATGCTTGATGGTTTTTTCTGTTTCTATTTTAAGTTGGTGAAATCTCTGTTTCTATCTAAATTATCTAAATTCTACTTACTTTGATGTGTTAAGTAAGTAAAGGTGAAGGGATTTCATATTTGCATAAACTTTATTAGATAAAGTATTATCAATACCTTTCGGATGATAATTTGATTGGATACTTGTGTAGGTAATTTGGGTTAATTTTTGTTGGATTACAATGAACTCGAGTGAGAGTATTTCTCAAAATCCTATAACTATGGATAGTCCTCTCATTCCTACTGACCTCTCTCCTTCGGTCGACTCACCAAATAGTACGAGTCAGGAACCCACTTCAACTTCAGAGGCTGTACAAGATGTTGAAGATACACGTAAAAGAAGATTAACATCTGTTGTTTGGAATCATTTCAAAAAGGTGAAAATTGTAGGGGAAGATGAGAAGGCCATTTGTAATTATTGTCAGAAAAAACTTTCTGGCAAAAGCTCAAGTGGAACTAAACACT
>JANIJH010000008.1:2293535-2307553 GCA_024520975.1 Erythroxylum areolatum
GACAAAATTGTAGTTACTATATAACGGGTAAACGGGTATGGGGGGTGGTATCCCCATACCCGCCCCGATACCCGACTGGTATTTTTGCTAACCCCCCATACCCGCCCTACGGGTAAAAATTTGCTCCCCATATCCGCCCTCGTTCGGGTAATTTTATCGGGTACCCATCAGGTTCGGGTACAATTGCCATCCCTAATCCTAGTAGTCTGAAGCTATAGATAAGATAACATAAATTGAGATGTTCAACCTGTAGACATTTGAATCTTTAGTCTTCTTCCATTTACACTCCCTTGTAGATAACATATAATTCAGCATTTACATAGCTGTATTGCTGCAAAATCCTATGTGCTACTTTAATTCCTAGTCTATCTATTTTCTGCTTTTCTTTTTGCATGTATTCTCTTTTAGCTTATGAGGTAAGGGTTATGACTTTCAGGGATCCATTCTTCATATTTTATGAGGGGAACTCTTACAAACTTGGCAGATATGCAGAGACTGCCTGATGAAGATTTCCCTTACAAGAAACAGGTAGTTTCATTTTTAAAATTTTTGAATCATTATATTTATAGCATGCAGTTGGTGTTTTTAAGGCATACCTTTTTACTAAATGATTATGCGTAACCACTCCCTTTGATTTATTGTCATCCTTAACACTCGACGGCTTTATGAGATCTCTGATGTGGTGTTCATTGATTTGGTAATCAATAAACAGTTTTGGAGTTTGAAGGCCCTTGAATGCTAAGGTTGTTTAATGTGCCCATTGGATGTCCATATCTATCATGAAATAAACCAACAGAATGCAACAATGTGGTCTCACATACTGCAAACCTAGAATTGCTTCAATGTTCAAAAGTTTTTCTTCCTTAAACGCTGATGATTGCTAGCCTCACTGAAACTTCATGGACCAAAAGTGTTAGAGAAGTAACATACTTATATCGACGATTTTATCCATTAGTCAGATTCTTATTATGGTTGTGCATCTGTTCATCACTTATGGTACTAGCACAGTTTGCTCTCAAATACTTTCTTATTAGATGAAGTATTATCTTGAGCTAGTTCGGATTTATATGGTTCCACTGGACATACACCGTTAATGATTTGATGTATGCTGCGTTTTACTGCTTATTCTTTTGTACATTCATTTTTTTCGTAATGTACTTATCTTACACTACTGTGATGTTTGTGAATTAGAAATACTCTATCTTCAGAAGCATCCTCTGTTGCCATTGTTAATGTGTATTTATTCTTCGCTTGCAACTTATAGTTTTCCCTGCGTTTTCTTTTTGACTGATCTGAGGTCTATTTGGTGGTTTTCAGTTGCATGAATGCCTTGGATCTGCCCTTGGTGCAATGGGACCTGAGTCATTTTTGAGCATCCTTCCTTTACATTTGGATGCTGATGAGTTAGCTGAGGTTAATGTGTGGCTCTTTCCTATCTTGAAGAAGTATACTGTTGGTGCCCATTTAAGCTTCTACACAGAATCAATTTTGAATGAGATTGGTCAGATGAAGAAGAAATCCCAGAAGGTATGAATTTCGGAAATTAATATGTTAATACAAGGGTGGGAGGGATGTGCAGTCAATTGTGGAAATTAACACCAATGATGCTATCTCAAATTCTTAATCACTGCAGCTGGAATTAGGGGGACGGATTGTTGCAGCAAGGAGTGTTGATGCCATTGTATACTCTTTATGGTCCTTATTACCCTCCTTTTGCAACTATCCTTCAGATACTGCAAATGATTTCGCAGATCTTGGGAAAGCTTTATGTTTGGCCCTCCGTGAAGAATGTGAAGTTCGTGGAATTATATGTTCTGCGCTGGATATTCTTATTCAACAAAATAAGAGAATTGTGGAAGAAAAGGAGGATCCATCTGATTTTGAAATTACTATCGCAAAACAACGAGCTATGGCTCGATATACCCCACAAGTTGCTACAGATAACTTGAATGGGCTAAGAGAATGTTCCCGTGAATTATTGACAGTCTTATCGGGGATCCTGCTCGAATCCTCAAAAGATGAAGGTGGTTGTTTGCAGGTACTTCTGTGACCATACATAAATTTGTGATTGCCTGTTTGACTGAACCTGGATTAGTAGTTCAGTGTGGATATGTAGTCACATATGATTGTTTCCTCTTAGAGAAGTACTTTACTTTTGATGAAACTTTATCAGGTAGTTTTGGTGGCAGACTAATATCATTTACATCTTTGCAGTATACAATCAATCAAATTGCTTCAGTAGCTGATAAAGAGGTAGTCACAAGAATATTCTTGAGGACAATGCGTAAACTTTTGGATGTTACAAGAAGGGCTTCATATGTTGATAATTCAAAAAACTCCAACTCAATGAGGATTGATAACTCATCAAATGAGAATACAATATCTCTTGAGAGGTTCGCCTTATATGTTACAATCTCAATCAGACAACTACTTCGTGAATGTCACTACTTTATTTGTTCTTGCACAGTTTTCTATCATTCTTGTTACTGAAAGGCATTTAGAATCAAACAAACTCCATTTTACAGGGGTCGGCTATTTGACTTGGCAATGTCTCTTTTGTCTGGCCTGGATGGGAAAGAAATTGGTGTTTTGTATACTGCAGTGAAGCCTGCTTTACAAGTTAGTGAATTGCATATTACTCATAAGTGAACTTTTACCCTCCTGCTATGGTTAAAATTCACCCAGATGCTGTTGTGTTATTGATTTGCAGGACATGGAAGGTTTAGTCCAAAAGAAGGCATACAAAGTTCTTTCAACTATTCTCCAGGTGAAATGGTTTCTGGTAGTAATGTTATTATGGATGGATTATTTACTGAGTCTTGGCTGTAAAAGGCCCTCTCCATGAATGTTTGTTCATTTGAGAAATGTGTAAACAGAGCAAAACCTTGTGATATCAACTCATCTTAAATTTGTGGCAAGTAGGCACTATTTTTGTTGTATATTTTATGTAAATGTTGCTGAACATTTTGTCTATCTGATTTGTGATCAGAAATCTGATGAATTTCTTTCATCTGCGCTCGAAGAGCTACTCCAACTAATGATTGATGTGCTGCCGTCATGCCATTTCTCAGCCAAACGTCATAGGCTTGATTGTTTGTACTTTCTAATAGTCCATGTCTCCAAGGTGGATATTATTCTTCTCTTATCATTTTTGTGGTGATTGTTGTGTTTGGTCTTCCTATCTTGACTGCTTACGCTTCTAGTTGCAGGAAGATTCTGAGCAGAGGAGGCGTGAAATCCTTAGTTCCTTTCTTACCGAAATAATACTTGCCCTGAAAGAGGTACTGTGTGCTCTGTGTAATTGTTTAAACTCTGAATTTGTATTTTCTCTGCTGTATTGTTTTCTCGTATGGCTGCATTTGCTAATGAATCTGGTTATTTCGTTTTGTATTTATTAATAACTTGCTGTTTTCCAATATTGCTTAATCCATTCCATCCTTTGCACAAACAAAAGAAGTAAAAAACAAAGAAATGTTCAAATGATATTGTCCTGTAGTGTTATGTAGCCCTGGTACATGGATTGCAAAGGCATGATATAGATAGTTTTATCATGACAATCTCAAATGCTTAGTCCTTGTGTGAAGTTGGCTGCTAAATATTAAAAAAGATTATCTTTTCTAACGTCTTTTGAAGATGTTTTATGTAATTTAAAACAATTGATCTCATGTGGCCTCTCTTATGAGTCTTTTACAGGCAAACAAAAAGACAAGAAATAGAGCTTATGAAATTCTTGTGCAAATAGGTCATGCATGTGGAGATGAAGAGACTGGTGGGAGAAGGGAAAACTTGTATCATTTTTTTAACATGGTATGAACCTGTTCCATTTCTTATTATGTGTGATACTGCAAGTTATACTTATATTCCTGTTTTTAATACTATTTATTAGAAGTTATAGCAAATTATGGTGGCCATAAAATGCCTTTTCTTGTCCCTTTGTTCCCTACTTCCCCTGTCAAGATGAAATGGTCCAAAATCAAATTTAGTTATAAATCAACTTCTTTTATTGCAGGTGGCAGGGGGCTTGGCTGGAGAAACTCCCCATATGGTTAGTGCTGCTATGAAAGGCTTAGCTCGTTTGGCGTACGAGTTTTCAGACCTTATTTCAACTGCATACAAGTTACTTCCGTCCACATTTCTTCTTCTCCGGAGAAAGAATCGAGAGATTATTAAAGTTTGTTGTCTTTCTTTCTGAGATTTGTACTTTTGTTTGAATAGATTTCTATGTGTATCAAAGTCCACGTGTTATTTTAAACTTTGTTTACTGTCATCTGCTAAGTCAAGTTCGTGTGCTTGCAGGCTAACTTAGGTTTGTTGAAAGTGTTGGTAGCCAAATCACAGGCCGAAGGACTGCAGATGCATTTAGGGAGCTTGGTGGAAGGCCTGCTGAAGTGGCAAGATGACACGAAAAACCACTTTAAAGCCAAGGTATTAGGTTATTTTCCAATTTTAAGTCGTTCTTGCTATCATTTGAATCAGGTGTTGTAGACTTGTGGTCTATTTTGTTATTGCAGTCTGTGCTGCAACCGTAGTCCCAATTACCAAGCTTATATAATCTTCTTAATGCAAGTTTTGGTGTGCCTGAAAACTTTATTGACTTGAATGATTACCGAAAACTTGATTGGCCTTATAAATTGGCTTATGTTTTGTTCAACTTCTTTTTTACTGTTATCTTCCTGTAATGCTTCTTATTATGTTATAGTTTATGGAGAGGTGCACTGTCGGGATTACTGGTGATGATTTCTCGATTGAACACTTGATTGATTGTGCTGAGATCCCATTTGATGTAGAGAAATAACTAAGGCAGACTGGTTTCAACAAATTAGTGTAGAATTTGATTGATTGTTGAATGCATTTTGGAGCCGTGGAATTTTGTCAGCTTGTGTACTGCATCAAAATTGTTGCAGCATTTGTAATAATCAAGTGCAGTCTACATGTGTTTCCTCTAGATTCTGCTGAAATATTGTATCATCTGAAGAAACTGAATCTTTTCAGGTTAAGCATCTCCTGGAAATGCTCGTGGGAAAATGTGGTCTTGATGCTGTCAAGGCCGTGATGCCTGAAGAACATATGAAACTTCTTACTAATATTAGAAAGGTTACTTTATAATTTGTACTCTCTCTGTCTCTCTCTCTCTCTTTTAATGTGAGTCATTTGAAAACAACCTCTCTACTAGTTAAGGGTAAGGTTGCGTATTATTGGACTTCCTCAAAATTTACATATTAGCGAGATTCCTAGTGGTTGTTGTTGTACTTTATTATGTGAACATGCAATTTCATTCTGGATAATGCTTCTAGTTTATATTTCTGAAGCATCTTAATTGGCTGTGTCACTGGTAACTTAGATAAATGAGCGTAAAGAGAAAAAGCATGGGTCCAAGTCTGAGGGAACGAGATCTTATTTGTCCAGAGCGACAACATCCAGGTCTCACTTCTTTCTTGTCAAGAATTTTGTTCAAACTCTGGAAATAAATGCTTCCGAATGGATGATCTTGATTTATTGGTTTCATGAAGTAATGGAGTGTAAGCTTGGTCATATCATTTAATTCATGTTCTTTTCAGGTTAAGTCGATGGAATTCTACAAAAATATTCTCTGATTTTGGAGATGAAGATACTGCAGCCAGCAGTGATGAGTACATGGAGACGATCTCTGGTCGGCATAGCAGGGCCTCCTCACAACTCAAATCTAAGATGGGTTCATTGAGGTAAATGTGTAATTGGATTTAGTTGTTTGGCATTAACAGTATTCAGCTGGGTGTTTTGGAGTAATTTAATCAGTTGTATACAACTCTTTCCAGGGCAAATAGAAGGCGAAGATCAGATAAAAGCTTGCCAGAGGACTTGTTTGATCAATTGGAAAATGATCCACTTGACTTACTTGATCAGCGCAAGACAAGGTCGGCTCTTCATTCGTCTGAGCATCTCAAGAGGAAACAAGAATCAGATGATGAACTGGAGATAGATTCTGAGGGGCGGCTGATTATACAAGAGGGAGGAAAACCAAAGAAGAAGAGAACCTCTGATGCTGAAACTGATGCAAGGAGTGAAACAGGCAGCTATATGTCTGCGAAATCGGCGAAAAAGGCGCACAAGCGCCAGAAAACCTCAGACTCTGGCTGGGCTTACACTGGCAAGGAATATGCGAGCAAGAAGGCTGGTGGAGATCTAAAGAGAAAGGACAAACTTGAACCATATGCATATTGGCCACTGGATAGAAAGATGATAAGCCGAAGGCCGGAACACCAGGCAGTAGCAAGGAAAGGTATTGCAAGTGTGGTAAAGATGACAAAGAAACTTGAAGGCAGGAGTGCTTCAAATGCTCTTTCTATGAAGCTGCTGAAAGTTTCAAAGGGTAAAAAGAAAGGCCACAAGAGAAAAAGCAAGTGAGAAGCCAGTTACATTTTGGTCTTTTCCCCGAAGTTCTTCAAAGTTTTTTCCTGTTAATGAGTTGGTCTGGAATTTTAAGATTTGTTAGGTTGAGGGATGTAGGTTGTACCTTTGTGTATATAGTAATATTATGCATAGGAGCAAGCCCATGTTGTAATATGTGGCTTTTTTCCCTACATGTTTCCGGTTGATTCATTTCTAATTTATAAATGAATGATAGACTTGAATTGGAACCTATAAGGGATTCTTGTGTCAATAAAGAGTGTTTCAAGCTGTCAACTCGAGTCACAAATTTAAAAGGTATGTTTAGAATGTACCTATTTAGCAATTGATGGAAGGTTGGCACGGTATACTTCTGCTTTTCTCATATGTTCATTGTTCCACTTGTGATCCACCAAGCTCAGGTTCGGGTCCTGTGAAATGAAACAGACCCAACTTTACACCAGTGTCTGTAACCCGTCGAATTACTGAGCCTTAAGCTACCTAAGAGACGTATAGCTTGTTGGGAACCAGGTAAATTGAATTTAATGTTGTAATTGAATTCATAGGAGGTATTGAAACCCATTCTCTTTGTCAATTCAATTCAGCCAATAATTCAGGTGATTTTAATTCATCAACGATGCTACTCTTTCTTTTTAACGTTGAAATGGGAGTCTTCCTATAATACCCACGCTCAACTTCAACATAATAACTCTATCATTACAATAACCCACGGCTACTCTTCTCCCAATAACAGACCCACACAACGCAGCACTCCTCTTCTTTGAGATATATAATAGCGTGAAATGGATCCGGGTAGACTATGGATTAGAGTATATAATTGAGTTTATATATGTTGGTAGTTTCACCCATCAACTTTTGTTTTCTTTTAAGATAATTATGTTATGCAAGTCCCATTTGGACAAGGATTGACAAATAAGATTGTCTATCTCACGAGTTTTTTTTTTCGGTGTCAAATTAAACTTCACTTTAGTCATACTAAAGTAAAGTTTTTTAGTCATACTAAAATTTGATATTGTCTTATAGTTATCAACGCAAAAGAACTACCGCTCGTTTATGCATTTTAAGCTTCTAAATTATAATAGTTTTTTATTATCTTCATAGATCAATCTAGCCTAATATCATTTGCAATCAATTTTTTCTTTTCGTTTTAATAATGAAATTGATGTTTATAAGTTGCTCTATAAGTGTGAATGTTTATTATTTAATAAAATTATTTTTAGCCAAGGATAAATGTGTCATATGAAATAATTAAATTCATTTTAATTATATTCCAAATAGTGTAATTGAATTCAATTATAATATTACTGAGTTTATTCCAAACAGTGTAAATTGAATTTAATTTAATCTTATTAATATAATTGAATCCAATTCATTAATAAATTCAATTCAAAGAATGAAAAGTTCCATATTTTATGACTAAATATGGCACACATCTTAATGACTCTTTGACTGCTGAAAACCGGAGATGTACAACGCTAACCCCTCAGGACGATTGTCTGATATGAATATAGGCTTGCTAATAGAAACACTTGGAATGTCTTTGGTCTGCTAAAACTATACAGGGGCATGGTGTCAAGCTTAAGAGTTAAAAGATTTGCCTGAAGAGATTAGTCGTAAAATAAAGAGAAAGGTATCAGCATGGACCACAATATACGTTGCTGTAAATAAGCCATTTGCGACTTACAATAAGTTTATTCGTCAGACTACTCGTATATAGAACATAAGTTGTACAAAAAGGCAGTTAAAAAAAAAAAGGGGGGCAAGTCGGTGTAAATTCCATGGCCCTCAAAAGTAGATGATGCTCCACTTCGATCATTTTCCTCCTCCAAAGAACCATTTTAACCATTGCACTTTAGATCGCTATCCCAGAAGCTAAATCTAACATGTCAAGGTTTTAAACGTACATGATAGTAAGTGGATACAACAAAGACTCTAAGGGCGATCTGCAGAAAATAACCATACTGTAAGTCGCCAAGTACAAAAATAACATTCATGCAATTTGGAGAGGTACTGATGCAGTTAAACTCGAATCGTGATCGGTCTTAAACCAAGATAATGACACTCCCATTAAAAAGGAAAAACATAGCTAAGGGCAAGAGAGCAAATTACGTTTTCTAAAATCTTCAAGACAAATTCCAGCGAAGTTGAAGCAGACCTATTTCACTTGTATGGCGCAAAAATAATTGAGGAGTTGTGGCCTCCAAATCCAAATGAATTAGACAAGGCAGCCCTGATATCGAGCCTCTCTTTCTTTGGGCCCACTAGCACATTGGGATCCTGAATCGATGTGTATAACTTAGAAAATTTATGAAAACTAACGTCTTCTGTTTTACCACTATAAAAGTCAGCCATGCCATGAGGCATCATAGATCACAAGGAATAGAAGGCAACATACCATGCCTTCATCTGGATTATCCAGGTTGATATTTGGATGAACCCAGCCAGACCGTATTGCCTGTAAGTAACAACACAAAACGACATAACTGAACACAAAGCCTAGTGCCGCAAGGATAGGTGAGAAAAAGGTTAAATAAATTTTTAGCTAGCTAAACAATTTGTTTTGTGTGGTAATAATGCAACTAGAGCTGCAAATTCGCTACCTGTATTACTCCAATAGCTTCCACGGCACCAGCCGCTCCTAGTAGATGGCCAATCATAGATTTAGTAGAGTTAATCCTTAGCTGAGGAAGTGGGAAACTTGATCAGTAAACTCAGGAAACTTAATGTACACAACCACAATCCATCATACTTACATCAGGATTCTGACCAAAGCAATGCATAAGAGCTTGAAACTCCTTTAAATCTCCAGCTGGTGTGGATGTGGCATGAGCATTTATGTAATTTATATCCTCCTTACACAAAGCAGATTGAGCCAATGCCTTTTCTATACATAGAATGACACCAAAACCTATTTTGTGTGGGACAATTGGAAGACAGGTGAGTTCGTAATTCTAAACAAAGTTGAGAGGCTCATACCGGACAACAAACTCCAATGAAAATAATTCATTTGCTTGTCACGATAGACAATGTTATTCAGAGTTAGGTCTGAAGCATTAGAATGTTACTATAACAACTATAAGAGTTTGTCGAAACAGTACATATTGAACTACAGAAAAGATACTTTATTGTAGGGAAAGAAATATGATTGCAGTTCTCATCGTAGATGCATGATCCAGGAAGAATGGGGAGCCATCAATTTTTTGTACTAAAATCTGACACTAAAGCACTTTATTTGCCAATCAACTAAAATATGTGGCAAGATTCCAGCATGTCAAATGAAGCCATTAGCATTTTTTTAAACTTTGGGATCCCTTCCTTGCTATTATCGAGTTGTACATCGAGAAAGAATCCAAATTGCTGCCTAAAGGACATAATATAACTACAAAGGAACAGAGCCAAGCAAGCCGATCACATTTCAGCTGACATTTATATATTTTAAGGCTACAGTTATATGGTAGGCGAGTTTTCACTGAATAAGCCATGCTTAGCATGCTAGAATGGAACTCAATTTTTTAAGGTCCAATTAATCCTAAAACAATTTAAAGGCTTATGCCATCTGTCTCTAACCAAGTACTCCTTTTGTGGATGGATACTTCCCAGATAACTTAAATGAGTGTTATAATCCCGTGAATTTATGAAAGGAACCACAGGAAGCAAAGTGCTAACTTTTCCATTAGCTAAAAGTGCATATTGAGATTTTCATGCCTATAATTATGCCTAGGATTGGAAGAACTCTGAAATGGAGCATTACCATCAGGACGCGGCTCAGTCATGTGATAAGCATCACAAGTAAAGCTTCCTCCAAGAAATTCTGCGTAGATATTCGCATTTCTTGCCTTCAAATAGCCAAACAACTATACGTTAATTACTAGAGGAATAATTTTCTCGTTAAAGTTCACAATTTGGAATTGGTTTGTTTAACCATAGAGCAAAGAATAGAAAACTGCATAAGATGCCAGAGGTGCAAGTGATCTAAAAATGGATAGCCTAACAGCTATTTGTAGAAGGTAACGAATATAAATGACTGAGCCATATTTCACAGAGGTCTCAAGTGCTGCAAGCAGGAAGGAACTAAAGACTAAAACCATGTATAATATACCTTGGCATGTTCCAATTCTTCTAAAAGAAGAACACCAGATCCTTCACCCATAACAAATCCATCCCGACTCTGTTTGTCACCAAAGGAAACACTAGAGTTAACAACCTCAGTAAGAGTCATATAAAGCTTGCAGTTTTGTAATCAGTAACTTACAAAATTAAACCAAAAGTGTTATCCTAAAAACTGCAAGACTTCAAAAAAAAAAAAAAGCACAGAAATCAATAATTTTTTTTGCTATCATAAGAATTCATGTTAAAAAGAAAGAATAATACTTAGTTGTCAAATGCTAAAATCATCTTCAACAGTGCACATTGATATTCTGATTGAAGGACCCATATTTAGAAAAACGTTCATTGACAGACTATGTTAATTCTTATGTTTCTCAGCAAGGTTTTCAAGATTCATCAAATAAATGGGGAGAGATGAATCATGGATGATGTTTGATTAGTTACCATATCCCAAGGTCTTGAAGCTTTGGTAGGTTCATCATTCTTCTCAGAAAGTGCTCTACATGCTACAAAACCTCCCAACCCTGGCCCAATTGAACAAATAACAACTTATTTCAGTACAAGGAAGAACAATTTGGAGAACAGAAATGAAAAAGCGGTATACCAATAGGTATAATTGCTGCATCTGAGCCCCCACAAAGCATAACATTCTGCAAATTCATAGGAATACTTGTTAAGAAGTAAAACAGAACGCATTCACAAAGTAAGTGCATTCATATTTCATCAATGAAGGCAAAATACTCACAGCTTCGCCTCTAACGATGTGGTTTGCCGCACTCAATATGCAGAAGTTTCCAGTAGCACAGGCAGTAGAAATTGAATAGTTGGGCCCCATCCAACCCTATAATTTTGCATGATCACATTTTAGGTTCTTATCAAAAGATGACATGAACATGTCTATATCAAAAGTTAACGTTACCAGATCCATCGCAAGCATGGCAGAACCCATATTTGTAGTTGCAAAAGGTACACAAAAAGGGTTCATCTTCCTGTAAGAGATCCTTAGAGCCTCAATTGAATCAGAGAATACCTATAAAATCACGAAGAAGAAGAACTATTTAAAAACTACATCATTGCTTGCAAGTCTTTGAACCCTTATGCCCGGCTGATTGAATGCTGTGAACAGTATTGCAGAGCAAGAATGATGAACAATCTCCAATCAATTGACAATGGTTGCCAAAAGTACCATACATTGGTGGATAGTGTCTGACAAAGGAGGTGACATACAATGTAGTGTCATATCAATTGTTTAGAGCAGATTGGTAGTGACATGATAATAGCAAAGATCACATATACAGAAGTGATTTTTCCATGAGAACAAGTAGGCAGGCTCGCACATGGAAAAGTAGTTATTGGTTTGTGTAGGATTCCAACTGAAACTTTTAGTAGTATCACTAGAAATTCCTATTTTATTTGTTACTGACTCGACCATAGACCAATTCCACTTTTATTGGGAAGTATTGAACACACCCATAATTCTAAGTTTCGTGGTACTCCTACCAAGAGACATGTCAGATCCAGGACATCCCAATTTGATTGAATGGAATTTAGTAAGAATCAATCATGCTGGTGTCTGGTGATATTATCTTATAGCACATATAGACAGAAGATGATGTTACAAAATATGGAGATTATTCGACAAAGTTTGTTGTCAGAATAACATCAGAATCTTTGAACAAACATCTACTACTCATTATCAAATGAGTAAAGACAAAGAGCTTAGAGTTACCTTCATGCCACCCATTGCCGAGCCAATTAATACTCCACATTTTGTTTTATCCAAATCATTCATCACATCTTCTGTAATTCCACCATCCACCAAGGCTTTTTTGCCTGCAGTTAGCATGTAAAGCATGAATTTATCCATCCTCTTTGACAATTTTGGTGCAACCAATCCATCAGTTGAAAAATCCTTGACTTCTCCAGCTATTCTCTGGAAAAGTGAAGCCCCAACCCAAAAAGAGAAAAGGGGAAAACAAAAGGTTATTGTAAGATAAAATTTCATCACAAAACAAGAAGAGAGAATTGTCTCAGAAAATTTACAGTTGGAAATTGAGAACAGTCAAACGACTCTATCTGACTTATGCCGCTGACCCCTTCAAGCAGATTATTGTAAAATTTATCCACATCATTGCCAAGGGGTGAGACAACGCCCATTCCAGTTACCACAACTCGCCTATGTTTAGTAGCAGGCTTCTTCTTAGTCACAACTTCTTTAGCTGGTTGCACTGCTACAGCCATGGCTTCCCCTGCAAGTTTACATCAGTTCCACTTCAGATGGTTAGACATTGATTGTGAAGCAAACATAGAATGGCAATGACTCATTTCAATACTAAGCAAACCTGGCTTACATATTGTTTAAAGATTAAGCACAAGAATTGCATAGTACAAAGGCCTAATGAACTAGTTGTGACCGTGGAGATCGTACACTAACTTCTGCTATAGTTTGCAAGTCTCAATTTCAACCATATTGATCATTTACAGTACTACAGAAGTTGGGCATTGGAAAACAGTAACTCTATATCTCTGAAATTCGACATCAACAACAAAGGAAAAATAAATTAAAGTTATACAGTATCTGCAAATACGATCGTAATTTGGGAACTCCAACTAAGAATGGACTACGAAATAAAATTAAAATAGAAAAAACAGAAAGTAGGTGGAAAATCACAGCATAAGAAGTAACGTCAACACAAAATCAAGTTCAAGAAGCACAAAACCAAGCATATTCACTTCGAGGATATTAAAAATTCATATAACTAAAAAGCAATAAGTCCTAAGCTGGCAAGGACTAATCCAAACAAAGTATTAGAGACAAACAACATTAACTGAAATCCGAAAATAAAAACAAGAAAAATTATTTTAAAAAAAAAAGAAGAGGAGGAGGAGGAGTAAGTATGAGGAAGCAGAAGAGAAGAAAGCATGAAAAGAATACCAGAAGCTGAAGAGCGATTAAGACGTCTCTGCTTGCGATTGAGATTTGCGGATGGACAGAAGAGGCCATTGGAGGCGTAGTAGTGACTACAAGGCTCAAAAGCCAAACATGAGTTCATTAAACCTTGAAAGCTCGATCCGCTGAAGCAAGATACGAAGCGTCCAGAGAGACCTCCGTCACTGCCGCCGCCGACGTTAAAAATCGAAATGGTGGAGGAGTTGCATTTAGCGAGGAGAGACCTTCTCCGGCGGCTGAGGGAAGGCGAAGAGTCGCCAGAATGTCCCTGGGCGCAAGTGACGGACATGCACGCGGCCACCAGCCACGTGCACAGGGGAGATGAAACTGATGCTAGCCCCGCCATTTAACACTCGATAGAAACAACCGAACACTAACAACTAACAACACTATAAACCAAGCGCTCAAAACCAAGAATCAAAGGGAAAGAGGGAAAAGGCAAGAAGAAAAAGAGGGAAGCAGTTGCATTGGATCTATGTGTGTATCTATTTGTGTGATACACAGAGTTTGTGTGTTGACGAGTTGGGGGGGGGGGGGGACTCTTGCTGGGAATTCGATTGCCTGCCAAGTGCTC
>JANIJH010000008.1:2338385-2356749 GCA_024520975.1 Erythroxylum areolatum
CAAAGTAATGAAATTTGCCTTTTCTTTATTTATTCATAAAGTATGTACACAACTTTGTACAAAATGCGCTAAAGGCGCGCCTTTAGGGCACTACTCTAACAGTTTCTGCATAGTTGATTGAGTGAGTTAAGTAACTCTTCTTTAGGGTAGAAACTAGATATGGCTATATCCTCCATTCATAAGTCACTCTCCTACTACATTATAGGTTTAACTGATTTATAATCAATTGCTCCCTTATGCTTATAGTAATGAGCTCTATAAGAGAGGTAATTGAGGTAGTCTAGTTTTTTAATCTTCTGCTATTCCTCTCATTCCAGATCACTGGAAAACATGTAGCCACCGAGAGTAAGGTTATAGCCTTGTCATATTTTGACAAGTTCAAATTAGGAAGCTCTTGTATGATGTCAATGAGTCTGCAAATATTGAACCCAAGGGCACATAAAATAGAGATTCTTATCCATATTTCTCTGGAGAAGCCACACTTGAAGAAGAAGAAGTATCTGAATTCTTCCACCAGATTACGAAGAATGCATAGTTTAGGGGAGATTAGGAATTTCAATCTATCCATAGTGTTCATTCTATTCCACATTATCAACCATAGCAGAAAATTCACATTAGATCTAAAGGTCTTATTCCATATCAGAGTATCCCACTGCACTATATTTTCTGACCTTCCCTTTAGCTTCCTTACTTCCTTTGCAGTAATCCCTGAGATAGGGATACCATTCCATAAGTAGTTATCTCTCTCTCTCCCTGTCTTATGAGTTGAGGAATGTGTAGATTTGTAATCTCATCTGAAAATAGGGTCCATTCTCCATTCTTTATTATTGCTTGAAGTTTAGCATCCTCGGGGAATCAAATTAATAGGTTATTGGTCATTTGATTTTGTATTAAGGGTCTATTTCCTAATCAATTATCATACCATAGTGAGAGTCTGTCACCCTCCCCTATCTGGCAGGTGATGTGCCGATAAATCTCTTCCCTCATACAAAGGATTTGGTTAAAAAACCATGCATAACTGACCTTAGTTTTTAGAGCCCAAAAACTCCTTCCTTTTAGTATATAAGTATGAATCCACTTGGTCCACATTGATTCCTTATCACTAAGGAGTCTCCAAATCCTCTTAGACATTAGGAATATGTTTTTAGTAGCAATTGACTTAACTCCCAACCTCCTTCATCTTTAGGTTGACAGATTATCTGCCAACCTACTTTGGCCATATCTTTCTCTCCATTCCTTTTGCTCGATAAAAACTGTTTCATCAATCTTTTTACTGTTTTAATCAGTCTTTTTGATAGGAAAATGTATGAACACCAGTAAATGTTCATGGACAGGATTACTGATTTGAGTAGCTAAAATTTACCCCTACAAGAAAGAGCTCTATTAGTCCAAGATTCCAATTTTTTCTGGATCTTTTCTATCAAAGGGAGACATTCACAAAATCTAAGCCACTTAGATGAGATAGGAATCCCCAAGTAATTTAGAGAAGGAGTTTTAACTTCCATACTCATAGCTTGAGCTAAGACATTTGAGAGATAAGAAGCACTCTTGGAGAGTATAATAAAGCTCTTGTGGAGATTTACACATAATCCTGACATCTCCTTAAATTGATTGAGAGTTTTCATCAATAGAAGGATTAATTGCACATTTGCCTTGCTTAGGATAATAAGATCATCTGCAAAAATATAAACTGGTTAGAAAAATTTGCTTGCAATTTGAGTAGTTTTTGAAGCTTCGTTGATTTGAAACATTGTGCTTGAGCAGCTAAGTGAGGACTTCCATACAGATTAAGATAGGTAAGGGGGAGAGAGGATCCCCTAACCTAAGACCTTTTATCCCCTTAAACAATTCAATAAGACTCCCATTTATCATAATCCCATAAGAAACAGTAGAAATACATTGTTGGATCCAAGAAATCTCATCTGAGACGAAAGGTTTGAAAAAGTTCAATAATTTACAACCTTATCATTAACTAGTAGAGAAGTTGTTTCTAAAAATTTTACCAAATTACTATTTCTTAAAAAAAAAGTACTCAATATGCTGAAAATAATATTCACAATCCAATTTTGATTTGATCAACTTCGACAATACAATTTGATCAAATTTGGTTTGATATTTTTTTTCAAACTCAACCAATTATGAAAAATCGGTCCAATTCAGACTCAAAATCAATAAACTAAATTATAATTAACTTGACTCAAAACTCCGATTTGGCCTGACCTACCTGAGAACATTACAAGTTAAAATCCATACCCTAACCGAATGAACGATGGCTGGGGACGGTTGACGTCTCAAACTCTTTCAGTTAGTTGATACAGATCAACCAGGGAAACACAAAAGTACATAAGAAAGCAATCATTGAACAAAAAAATACCAAGAGTTGGTTTAAAGTAACATTGCAATAAATGAAAAGCGGACTAATACATTCACCACTCAACCAGAAGGAAAGAGAGGGAGAGGGTGATGAAGTACAACAATGGCCATCAACTGTTCACTACACTGAATGAAACTATCTGTTCTCTCCATAATCAATACGGAAGAAACCATGATTTTATGCTCACTTCAACTTGACTCTCTGACGACTCTCATTCTCGGAATGCCAACTCAATTCATGTAGTGAAAGTACTCAGCATTGGTGTGATAGAATGTAGTTACAAAATAACATCCTCTCACAATTCTCTCCTGCAAAATATATCCAAGATAAGCTTGAGCACCCACGAAAGAGTGCAATTCATGGATGAATCAAATATTTTTTCTTATAAAAAATATCCGATATGATCAAGCACTCTTTTCCACAAAGATTTATCTAATACACGTAAGAAATTTTGTATGTCAGAGCACATTTTCTACAAGGTTTTGATATGCTTGATATAACATCTCAATCTAATCCTATCGTTTTCAATTGCTAAAGCACCTGCCACCTTCAATTGCTAAAGCACCTGTGTTCTTTGGACCACCAAGCTTTTAGAAATGTTCATATAATCCGATTACCGAGCATACCTTTCCTACCAGGTGCACTTCGTGTTGTTAGTTAATTTTGATGACAAAAACATATCATCACGTCAAATTAAAAGGTGTCAGGCACGAAAGAGAATTTTAAAAGGTGTCCAACAAAAAGACAACAGAAGTTAGAAGTTTGACATATCGATTGAAATACTAGTCTACCAACCTCAATTGATAGATTCCGATATTTGAGAACGTTTCTCCTCAATCAAAGTTTGAACCCTCTGCAATATGTCACCAGGAGTATATATGATGAAACATCAAAAACCCAGATGGGAAGTATCGAGAATCTTGTCTTTAGTTTACCTTCACAGAACTACCAACTTCCTCTAGCTTCTGAAGTAACAGGTCTCCAGTATTTGAGAAGGCATCACGCCTCAAAGATTTTGAAGGAGAAATCTGCAATAACACATGGAAAAAGAAAATTTAGAAAAAAAAAAGATGAGGGGAAATTATCATAGTGGCAATTTATCACCTAGGTTGATAAGTTAAACATTCAACTAAACTCAAGCCAGCATGGCAAGCATGACTTGAAAAAGTTCCGCATTCTGCATATTTATTGGAGGCGTAAGCCTGGGAATCAAATATCTAACCAGTAAAATAATTAGTTTACAGAGTACCAGTGCACACCAAAGAAGCCGCTGGATTTAATCTCAGATTAGGAATGTCCTCAACTGTGGATAATTGTCTAGTGCTAGCCTCATTTTTCATGTAAGACAACCTTGTCAAAACAGCCTGAAACAGAACCAGACAGAAAAATACATTGACTTTCTCTTTTCAAAGTCATAGCTGAATAGTCATTTAATAAGAAAATATGTGTACCTTCCTGAAAGCACTTGGATTCCCAATGCCTTGGATTTGAACATCATCGCTCGGTGGCCTCCTTACACCGGCGCTCTCAATTCGTAAAGAGTACACACCAAAATGAGATTGCAAGTATCCTGAAAAATATGCAGACAGGCTTCTTAAACATTGTGAAGACTCAAACAACACTTAAAGCCATGAAAAAAGGTCCCTATCCTAAAAGGGATAAATGAAATACCCTATGCAATTGTCCTTACTTCAGTAGAATGAAAGGTAACAAACATATTAACGTGCAATATAAAGCAAGGAGGTCAAAGAATTTCAACCACATGTCATCCAGTGTCAGAAATCTATTACTTGTGAATGAAAGAACTATAGCAACCTACTTTAGCACCAGGCAATTCTAAGGAAAAAAGGATGGATCCTCTACTCTCTTTCCTCACAACGAAAAGGACCAGCAGAAATTCAAATCCACGCTGTAAGTCAAATCCAAGTTTACAACGTGGTAACATATTTTACAATGACAATCAAATGTTGCCAGCAATTCACCTTGTTCAATTACAACATCTGCAACTGAAGCCAACACGACATGTTTCTCTTTCTTTAATACCCCAAAACATGGAAATGCCACTGGTCTCGTAACCTGCATTAACGAGTCCCAAGTTGTTAGTCTATGCATTAAGATCGTGCATAACTGATGCAACATTGAAGACATTTCTCTAAGCTGTATCGAACATTCAGGGGAAAACTTTCCAGTTCTGTACTACAGCATCTTCCAAAGTTGACAAAGGGTAACCCAAACGTTAGGCAAGAAGAATTCTTTAAGCTCGTACCATTTTCATGAACAGAACAATTGAGCAAATAAGTTCAGAAACAGCACGTGTAGTACAACGGAATTACTTTGTATACGATGGATTTGGGAGTGAGATAGAGCTTTCTAGACCTAATATCTTTCCTCAAGATATATCTTCGAACCGGCAGGTACAGAAGCATGAAGAATCCAATGCCCCAAGCCAATACAAGAAGCAACGAATACGTAATCCATTGGGCAGTTTGATACTTCACAAATTTCTCTTCCATTTCTTCAAATGAAGCTGTATATAGAACAGTCTCATCTTCAGCTTCAGTTTCCGTTTCAGTATCTTCACGAGAACCAGAACCGGGTTCCGACAACAAACCCCTCTCTAAACTATCAATTTCCACGACTTCATCTCCAGACCCCATCTGAATCCCAGCAAATGAAACAAGTTAAAAACAGAAATCAAGGAGAGAACTCGATCATATTCAACAAAGTAAATTTTACAAGAAAGATAATACATTTAAAGCAGCAAGCAATCGACCATATCAAATTGAATTGAAACCAAAATGAACACGCATGAAATATAATAAAGATGGCTCAACTAAAACTGAATATCATTCAATTACCTAGAAATGCCAACGGAAATAGCTTCCTATAAGAAAAAAGAAACAGTACCTATAAAACGACAAATGCAACACCCATACAAGGGTCAAAAAACATTAGGACAAGAACACGACATCAACGAAGACTCACCGGGTTTTCAAACGTTAAACGTCGCTTGACGGAGGCTGCCAGGTTTGCTGTTTTGGGAGGGAGAGAATCGCCGAGTTCTCAACGGACACCCACCCGATTCGGGCTGAGAAGCATGTCCTACGCAATTAGTGAAAGTCAGTGAGCTCGCATAAAAGAACAGGTCAATGCTAAACGACAGTAATAGGATGTCGTCTCGTCTCCGTACAACTGGACTCGAGCCCGTCTTAATGATACACAAAATGCCGAGTGTTGTATTTAGGCTTTCGAAGAGGTTAGATTGTCTAGCCCAGGCCCAAGCCTCCTTCCAAAGATTGAACCTTACCCTTTAGACGACTCAAATATAAAATCACTTTCTCCATGATTTGGATCTCATTCCCTAATACTGTAGTGTTATCTAAAGCGACGGGAGGCTACTTGCTACCATTTGACCATCTCGCTTAAGCCACGAATGGCAACCAAATAATTAGGCTAAAACGCGTCGGTTTCAATGCTCTTAATCCCTTTTTCAAGATTCGGTGGGTAGAAGTAAGGATTAGTTTTCATTTTCCTTCCATGTCAGTGAGGAGACAGCCCATAGTATTTGTATAGTACCAACCCATTCGTCCCCATCTTATTTGGAAACTTCAGACTAGTCTCCTGAAAGTGGCTCCCCTCCTTTTTGGTTTATGTAAGCATTATCTGTACCTACCAAATCGATAATGGATCAGTACATGCAAGCGGTAAAAAAAAATTAAGAAGCGTTAATGATATTAGTAAGATTGTTTCGTGGCTTAGAATTTACGGAGTTCTGGTTACTTAGTC
Source organism: Erythroxylum areolatum (assembly GCA_024520975.1). Taxonomy (NCBI): domain Eukaryota; kingdom Viridiplantae; phylum Streptophyta; class Magnoliopsida; order Malpighiales; family Erythroxylaceae; genus Erythroxylum; species Erythroxylum areolatum. The sequence goes on from JANIJH010000008.1 coordinate 2,344,546, forward strand.
ATTACTCAACAATTCCCAGATTTTAGGAGTCTCTTAGTAAGATTGTTTCGTCCAAATTGGCTAATTGTCCATAAACACGTCTCCGGTTACCAAACCAAGTGTACATGTCCGCTTAGTCTTAGGAGCGGTTAATGCATGAATAGGAAAGCAGAGGGAAAAGTCAATCTTCTGACATAGGAGAGGGTAGGGGGTCAAAATCAAAAGCACATGGGGTGCATATAGTGGGACCCAGGCTATGTCTTTAAACGTCGACACGTGGACATACATCAATGGAATGACGAGGCCCACGTCACTTGGATTTGCTTTGGGGAATTCTCTCCCGGTCCCACTAGATTTTTAGTTTTAATTTTCTTTTTAAATGGAGATATCCGCATAATATCAAATTCTGGTGCAGGCCCAGCGGGCCCGATACGGTTTGGCCTACCTGACGTCTCTGGTGTCGGGGCTAGTCTAATCTTTCATGCTGTCTTCTTGACGCTGACACTTGCCAGGATTGAAAAGAAAGGGTAATCAACCGTCTTGGGCTTCTTCCAACTTTACCTGAAATTAGCTTTTAATATGCAGTGTGATTTAGAAATGTTAAACAAAATGAAGCATAAGCGGAGAAAGGGAATTACAGTTTTATAGAAGGTCTTTATAAGACAACAAAGAAAAGAAAGGAGGAAAAGGTGAGGAGGAAAAGAGAAACTTGCCCATGAACTGGAAGCTGAACCTTTGTGTCACGGAATTGTAGGCAGAACATTCTCTTTATTGTGAGATTGGTGATAGTTAGTATTAATGGTCATTCCTTGGTGCAATGCTTCATTCAAAATCATTTGGTTTTTGGACTTGCACGTTATGAATTTTTTGTTTTTAGCCCCACAACTTCACCTAGTTCTTAAATTGCTAAAGTTCATTGCCCTTTTCATCATTACAAAAAATTTAAGTAATCCTCTACTGTTATTTATAATATCACTTTTTGTTTAATGTTACTAAAATAATACTCGTTACACCTTAACATCAATAAAATAATACTTATTGCAACTGAAAGTGACGTGGAATATTTTACCATTTTATAAAATATTAAGGTGAAAATTATATACTTTTATAAATTTTAAAACATTTTAAACATCACATCAGTATATAATAAGTCTAATTTGTTTAATTGATATATATAATAAGCTTTGAATTTGAGCATTAATTGAAAGTATAAATACATCAAATCTTATAAATATCAATCGTATCAATTTATTTACAATAATATATATACATATATATTGAATAAGGCTCGATCTTCATTGGCCTATATGCATGACAAAGGTAACATCAAGGTAGATGGAATTGGAACATCGATCATGTTTTAGCCTCTCATTTGAAGAGAGAGAGACTTACAGTGATAGTTCTTATATTGGAAGATATGTTCGATCAAATACAATCCTAGAGTTAGACAGGGAAGATAATCAATAAATGTGACAGCATAACCTCAATTGAAGCGTAGGCCACAATTTCAAGGTCCACCTATTAACACAGGAACATTAATTAAGGAGTTAGATAATACAATCCTGACAAGCTCCAGGACAGTAAATAGGAATGTAGTTGGATGATATTACACCAGTTTCTATGAATTTAATTCATTAAGAAATTATTTTAGTTAAATTAAACATGATTTTCGATACTTTCTAGCGACATTATTTAAGCGAACTAATCAAAAGATTCGATAAAATGTGAGAAACAAAGGGAATTTTTGGAACTTGGGAAGCATGAGAGACTATACAATGCAAGCTCGTCTCTTCTTTTTATAGTTGCAGGCAGAAACAACCAAGAGTTAATAGAGCAAGAAAACGAGGAATCTAACATTCACTTCGCAACAATAATGTTGAATTGACAAGATTTGCTAGCTAATAATGACCAATCCGCTTCACGTCAGGGAAAGACTGCAGCAATTTTTTCCAAGTGTTTTTACTCATGGCAAAGTAAAGCAGAGCCTTGGAACCTGAAACGAAACGACCCCACGTGAAAGGCAATAATAGCACACAACATTAAGTATTAAACTACTGAGGAGATAGAAAATAAATAATGGTTGGGTCAAGTCAGCTCGAGTAAATTAAAGGGTTGTCGGTGTAATGATAGAACTGAGAGAGCAGACCGTTCCAGAGCTTAAATTAGGGAAGCGTGAGGTAGTGGCAGCTTGAGGAGACAAAAGCAATCATATTTCCAGTTTTATAACCCTCGAGGGTGGGTTTTGCTTTCTGCTTGAAACAGTCATTTTATTGTTTATGTGCCGTGAATCTCGCTTCCTTGCTTGCTCTTTAGGACTTCTTAAATGACCTTACACTCAACTGTTCATCGTATGCTAGGTCTGTATTGACGTAAACCATAACTCTCTGCATACGGGGTTGGCATTGGCAGCCCTTTCATGTCACGTTACGTAGTGTGTATTACGAATCATACAAGTGTAATTACGAGAAATACAATCGTAAATCAGAGAGTGAGTGAGTGTGAGAGAGAGAGATAGAGGAGTGGAAGACAGGTTTAATTCAAACACCCATGAATCTTTATCCTTAAAACTAGGGTTGGTCGTGGAAGTTGATTGATGACCCCACGGTTTCACAGGCAAAGAAATGGTCCCATATAAAAGGGGATAAATTGTGGCTATTCTTTTGTAAGTGGATAATCCAAAAGAAACCCCATGGAAGGCGGAGAGATGTGGTTGAATCACCTGGATAGAGACCTTAGTGGATCCTTTATCAACATCAACCTACTTCCACATATATCCATGCGTGTGTTGCTACTGACCTACTTTTTACTACTTTAATCACTTACCCTTAAAGAAAGAGATAAAAAAACAAAAAGGGTCTTTAACATGGTTAAATATTCATGCTAATGACGAAAGGGATTCCACGTTAGTTATGTTATGTTTAAGTTTTTTAATAGAAAAATAGATTAAAATGGAATGAAATATTTTATAAATAAAATAGAATATAAATAGATACAATATTAAAACATTATTATTTAAAAAAATAAAGGAGTTGGCGATGTAATATAGTAAAATGTTGTTTAAAAGAAGAATTTATAATATAATATAGTAAAAAATTATTTATTATTTTATATTTCATTCTAAATCTTTAAATTAGATATTTCTCATTTTTACTATTTTGAATGAGATATAATATGAAATTATCTTCTTTCATCTTATTTTATTATAAACTCTTGTCTCAAACGATGTAATAATATTAATGTTATATTCTATTAATTATAAACTCCTAATTAATCAACTTTATTTTATTATATTTTAAATAAATTATTATCGTTGGAAGTAGTATTTTGATTAAAATAAAAAATTACCGCCTAGCTAGCAGCATTAAACCAAGCGTCAGGAAGACTACAAAAACTCATAAAGCCAACGTATCCCCACCACTACCACTGGTTCCTCTCTATCTCACTCCTTTTTGGGTCGACGATAATTACCAAATAAGCAGTGTGTAGGGAGTAGGGACCATGACTCGTGTTTAACGGTGGGTGGATCCATCATAGAAGATATGCATGTCACGTCTTTGTCTTTAGATATGCTAACATTTCGTGCTTATAAAAGTTATCATTCTATATGATCAAGCTGTTTTAGTTAGTGGTTAAGTAAATAATCCCATGATTAGGTTAAACTAAAGACATTAATCCACACGCCATTAAAGGGACAACCCAGATGAGTTTATTCCTCACTTGTCTCAGAACTTCGTGTAATTTTCACCTAATCACCACCAATCTCTCATACACCAGCCATGTGCTGTGCCTGTGCCCCAAATAAGTGGAATGATTCTGTTCGAAGTTCAATGCTTTTTTAATTGCAACAACCCATATGCCACGAGCTGATGATTAAGCGAATTTTGCTTTCTTTTACGGGTCATTGTTCATGAAAACCCCTATATGGAAGATATTTTTCCAACTTCCATTAATTCTATCTGGTGCTAAGCTAAGAAAGATGCCGATCGAGGGAGGGTTCTCTGTCAGAAATGACGCATTCACATTAACAATGCTCGATGCAGTCGTTAGATATTGTCACACACACTAAGCGTTAGTAGTGTCTTGTCTTACTTTACTTAGCGTGAAGGTAGTGTTATTTGAATGGGAGTCGATCCACCAACTCCTAAAATTTCCCGTGATCTTCTTACTCCTCAGATTCCGATTTGCACCAGTGACATACATATATATTCGTTGATTCCAACTTTTACCGAATAATAAAGATACTGGTACCTTTTTAAAATAAAATCTATAGTATTTTATAAATTAAGTATAACCAATTAAATTTTTTAAAAGCTCTATTTAGATTAGGCTTGACAATTAACATATTGCATTAGCTATTAACTGATTTTATTAATGATTAGCTTATAGTGAATTACGTTTTGACTAGTGAATTATATCAATTGTTTACTTAAAGATGCTTGGTAAAATTAATTTTTTAGTATTAGCTGTTTATGTATAAAATGACTTATAAAGGCATTACTTAAAAGAATTTATAAGGACATTAGTATTATATCTTAGTATTTCTTTGAATATTCTCGTGAAGTTATACTTTAAATATTTTATTTCACAAAAATTAAGTTTATAACTCTAATAAAATACATATAACATATAATAATAAATAAATTTTATTACTAATACTACTTCTTTCTTTATCACTATTAATGAAGTTGAAGTTCATTTCTTTCTCCATATTTTCTACCACTAGTGTTTGGTGAAGAGAAAGTAATGATAAAAGATGATAACTTGGGCAATTTGTAATAACTACGAAGCACAATCATCTTTTCATCTCTTAAAATTTTCAACCACTAAAGTAAAATGTTTCTCATAAGAGCATTTTTTTAAAATAACGGATTGAGTTCAATCCACAAACTTAATCAACTGGTTACTAAATATGATTATCAGTTGTTCGATATAGTCAAACAACTAACTACATTTCAATATGTTAAAAATAGCTGATCAACCATTTATCAAACAAGACCTTAATTGTTAAAATTTTTATTAAGTTTTTTAATTAAATACACCTAAATTGTAATTAAAATCTAAAATTAAATTATGAGTGTAGTACGTTATATATCTTATTGAATTAAAAGATATTTTAAAATTTTAAAATTTATTCAATAAAAATAAAAATAATTAAAGGTACCAATTGAATTATTTATGGAGCTTTTTTAATTTTTTCCACGAATTTCTAGAGACACGGAATAAGATTATAGCTAATACCCTAATATATATATCTTTAGTATTATCATTTACCCATTTACAGATGCTAGTACATGCATTTTGCAAAAGAACAGTTCAGAAAGATTGGAACACCAGCTTGTAACTTGTCTGCTTCTGCAATAGTTTTCTCTGCTATGTATACGCATACATAGATGACAGATCTTGTTCAGGAACTACAGGTGTGCCTGTCTAGGAAAAAAAAAACTATTCTCTTCTCGACGTAAATTGTAAAATAATAATATATACTACAGAGACGTCATGCAAACGAGAAACTGTCAAAGTGTGTGAACACTTGAAAAAGCTTCCAAGTTTTAATCTTCCATTTACTATTAAAATATTTGCATGCAGCCCTCAAGCCCTTACCACTTGCCACTTACCACCACCAGACATGAAATAATGGGGGAATGTAACCTTCGTTGACCATGTGTTGCATGAGTTACTGCAGTGCTTTCTCCTTTTCTTTGTCCATGACCATGAATTTAACTTTTAATATATAATGTACATGTGCAAGCTTGAAAAAGGAATGAATAAGTGGGAGAGATGAATTAAGATCCGTAGTCCGTACAATTAATATCAGAAGTTCTGAACAGAAGGAGCAGTGGCCAACCGGAGAATCGAGGGCCACTCATAAAAAATAGGATTTATCTATAAATTTTTAAAGAGAAAACCCTACAATCTGGTGGGAGTTGGAAGTGGTTGGTCCGACAAAAGCTGCGTTGCTTCACATGGTTGGGGGGTTTTCCTCGCAATTCCATGGACTAGCTAGCTGTTCTTAGTTTGGCTGCCTGTCGCTATACTGTTTCATACTTTATCCAACCTTAAAATTTTGCTTTTTTTCCTCCTCTTCTTTGCCTCTTGGATTTCCCTCTGTTCATTGTCTGGAACAATCACAATCACCTATCTGATCCATCACCGGATGTTCTTTCACTTGGCTAAGTTAGGTTTACGCTTGCCAGACTGAGTTAAATTATGTATTATTTTCAATTTTATGATTTTCTATAATTGTGATGCCAATCTTTTAATTATTGATTAAAAAATTTAAATGATTTAATTAATTTAATTATAAAAATCTTAAATTGTTCAATTTTTAATTTAATTTTTAACTTTTCGTTCGATTTATTTTAATAACTCTTATTGTTAAAAATAAGAATTATTAAATCAAACATGTTAGTATGAGTGGTTCAACATTCTCATCCTTTAATCAGAGGTCTCGAGTTTGAGTATTGAAAATGGAGAAATCTATTTGACCAGCACTTTACCTCTTATGGGCTGACCCGATACAAGCAGGGATTAGTCTGAGAATAAATAGTTTAAAAGCGTCTTCCCACAAATGGGACCCTTTTATAACACCTCCTAGACTAAAAAGAAAAGGGTTATTAAAAACCTCCGATCTCTCGTCAAGACTTTAACTCAGCGTTGATGATTATGATCATGAACTCTTATTGTTAAAAATAATTAATTTATTAATTAATCAGTCAATTTTATTAATTAATAAATTTTTATAAATTAAAATAAATTGATTAATTTTTATTTAATAATAATTTTTAATTAAATTTAAAACTTTAACGAATAAAAACAATCTCTTCAAATCACATTTTAAAATTTTTAATTTTATTACTATTCGATCAATTTTATAAAAGTTTAATATTAATTAAACTTTTTATACCTTAAACTTCTTATCTTTATCTTACATTTATCAAAACACTACTTTTAACAATGGAGATTTCTAACGGGATGATGATTGAATGCTAATGTTACTTAAGTTGGTGCGGTGCATATGGACATCCTTTCTTGATGATATTAACCAGATCCTCTCCGTTACAGCGAAGCAAAAAGATTCCAACCAAATATACAAAATCTGCATGGCTTCTTCCACAACCATTTCCCCTTCCTACCAAACAGTGAATAATTTATAAATTTCACAACATTTCCCAGCTTGAGATTCTGAAAGTTCCTGCTCTGCTGCATGCATCTTGAATCGTACTCTTCACTTGGATACATGCACATAAGATCGCCTATTATCTAATATTTAGCTTAAACAAATACTCTCATGTTTGCATTAAGTATAAATATATATCATTTTTAAAACGTATCAAATTAAAAATAAATCAGATTACGAAAAAATGCATATCCCTTTTTTTAGTGTCTGTTTGATTGAGCTTTTGGAGAGTGAATAAATATTTTTTCTCATCGCAAACGTCTTTTTTAAGAAAAATGACTTTTTGGCTGTAAAATAAAAAAATATTTTTTTAGTATATATAGCTTCTTTGGCAACTAAAATACAACTTTTTAATAAACTTAAATTTGAAGTTTCTAAAAAAAACACTTTTTCAAGTAAATTTTTCGGATCAATTAATGAACTTACTTTTTAGTCCCTTTTGTTCTTATGTTTTATACATAATTTATACAAAACTTATAAACTCATCTTTACGTTTATTTTGGGATCTATATAATATTATTTAGTTTTTTATTTGTTTTAATATTTTTTTATATTAGTTTTACTTATGTTATAATCCATATAAAAGATTTGATTAGATATATTTTCATTTATGTTTCATATGGTTTAAAATTATATAATAATTAATATATTGTGCTTTGTATATTGTTTAATATACTTTAAATAATATTTATATGCATAAATAATTTTTATTACAAAATAAAATATAGTTAAAATTAATAAAAGTACCTTTTATTTTTATATTGTCAAACAATTTACTGTATGAAGCTCTTTTAAAAAAATTCTTTTTTAATTGACATTCAAACACTCAACTGATTTCTTAAAAAAACTCCACTGATAAAAATTCTATTATCAAAAGCTCTACTAATATAAGCATATCAAAGCAAGGTCTAAGATAGTGAAGTTAAACAGCTAGATCACACATTGGATACACCATAAGTAGCGATATCTCTTTTGGTTTGCATGTGTTATCATATAGATACTAACTTATGCAAGTCGGAAGAGAGGGATATCAAAGAAAAGTTGGGACTTGGGAGGTCCACAGGATGATGGAATATGGACACCGTCATGATCAGGATCTCCTTAGAACCACAGCTGCTGCAATATAATAGCAATAGTAAATAACAATAATAAGTAATTATAAGGATGGATTATTATAATTGATTCACGCTCGACTTTAATTGCGGTATAATGATGTCTCAGGTCACACCCACCAAGCTGGTTACATGTGAAGGTATCTCCTGCTTTTGCGGCTAGTGGCTATTATTAAGTCTTAATGTGCCCAAACAAGGTTCATCCAGTGATGTTGCCCTCTCTTAACATCACCTTTTCTTTTCGGCCCAAAATTCCTTTCGTTAATCCAATCACAAAGTAACAAAATATCAGATATTTATTATTTTCCTAATTATCTCCCTACTTTCAGCAACAATTGATCAGTTACAACTAACAGCATGCCATTTTATTTAATTGATTTCAATATTTATTTTTTCCATGAGAAAATAAAAGAAATTTTAGTTATCTCGTTAATGGTTTTAAACAATGTTTTAAATATTGAATTAAATAAAAAATTTAAGAATTAAAAGGTGATAAATTATTATAAAATTTACTAAATATTAAATAAAATTAAAGAGTTTGAAATATAATTGAAAGATATTGTATTAACTTATAAAAAATCTGAAGTTTAATTCAAAAAGATTATTGCATGAAAATGAATTGATTTATAAAAAATTATAAAAATTATCGATTAATTAATAAATTGACTAATTTTTAACAATAAAATTTATTAAAATAAATTAAAACAAAAAATGAACATTTCAAAGTTTTTTGCTATTAAATTAACCGAATTAATAGAATTTTTTATTATTGATTTTATCAATCTTTCTTTATTTTTTAAATAGAAAATAAGAAAGAAATGCTTCCATCACCATTTAAAGCATTATTGACTAACACCTTATTCAAATTCATATAGAAAGAGACTGAAGTGACTTCATTTATTAACTTTTCTCACTTTAAATAAAAGTAATTGCAACTTACTCCAAATCCGGGAAAAAAAAAACCAAAAAAGGCCGCAATCAGGAATTTAGAAAAGCAACATAATAATAAAAGAAACTCTTTAAGACATGTGATCCCAAACTTACATTTAATTAAAGAAATTAACATTTATTTGTCTTTTTATTTTTTGAAGAATTATATTAGAATAGATATTTGCCTAAACTAATCTCAATGTTTATATAGTCCAATATGAAAGTGAGTAAATTGTCATAAACTCTAAAAATGACAAAAAAATGTAAACAAAATTATCATCGTCATCACATTTAATCTGAAATCCTACAATAAAATGTTGTCTAAAGAGGTCTGATATTACGTAGCCTTATTTTTATATAGTTGAGAGATTATTTTCGATAAACTTACATGTAAATGCGACAATAAAAGAGTGATGCAGATTAAACAGTAAATAAGTAAAATTTAGACAAAATATAATTTAAAGTATATAATTATTAAAATATTATAATATTATAATATTTATATAATATTGTACTAAAAATAGTAGAAAAAAGAATTGGGTGGAACATGGGATGACTTTGATTGATAAGGACCAACATTATTGTCCGCTAAACAGATAACATAATTGAACATAGATAAATAATTAAGTAACATGGTAATAATTAATTAACCATCAAAGCACAACTGTTTCACTTTTTTTGTTTTTGTTTTTGTTTTTTTTTTCCTGTTGGTCTGTTAGTTTTTCTTTTTAGTTTCTTACAATCTTAACAAGACCAAAACAAAACCTGTAAGAGGGCCGAGGGTGGAGTGGTGATTGTCTGAGTCTATCATATGTCGGCTTGTTAACATAAATAAAAAAGCTGTCTTTGCTTTTGCTTCTGCTTTTGGTCGGACCTCTGATTCCTCGGCGACAAGTCAGTTTTCTCTCCTCTCGCTTTGATCCCAGTGTAATGGAGAGAAAGTTTATTGAGAAGTTCCCATCTTTAGCTTCGTGTGAGTGAGAAGAAAGTGGAGTTTGGTTCCTTGTTATCGCTGATAAAAATTTAGCTTTTACAACTAAGATACTTTTTTCCCTTTCTGGGTCTCTGTTCATGGAGAGGTTTCACTCGTGGGGGTTTGTTGGTTCTCTATCAGGAAGAAGAAAAGTGGATGTTGAAGGAAAAAATAGTGTTTGATTTTGCTTGTTAGGTGGTGTGATTAAGTGGGTTATTTTAGTTGGTCACTTGACACTTGCTTGGCTTTTTAGGATTGGATGTGATTTTTAGGTTTATTAGGCATTGAAGCTGATGCTTTAAGAGAAGTGATGGTGCAATTATTGGCAATGGCATGAGGCCAGAACTGGGTTTATGATGAAAGGCAAGAGTTGTGGTTAGGTTTATGGTCAGTATCTGTGTGGAGAAGAGGAGGTGAAAAGATTTGCTTCAGGGGACTTAGTATCAACAAAACTGCAAGAATGAAGGTTCCTCCAAATGGGTTACTGGCTAATACTGGAGAAGGTGGGTGTGTTTGTCAAAGTTCATTTCTTGATGCCTGTGATCATGGGTTTTTGTTATGTTCTCATGATCTCTAGTTTATGCTTTCCGTTTTATCTTTTTAAGATTTAAACAAGCATGGCTATTAGTTCTTGCAACTTCTCCGTTTCTTGCTGCTTCACAGGAGAAGATGAATTTCCTTATGAAAGATCGATAGTTTCTTTTCTTTTCATATTTCCTTGTTGAAATTGTTGTTGTTTCTTTTCTCCTCAATCTAAGTTATTGGTTTCTTTTTTGCCCGATTTAAATCTCAGTCCATAAACATTGTTGACATTATTGCAGTCCGATGTTAGTTTCTAACAATTTACTTTGCTTCTTATAACGTTATCTATGCTCATATCGAGGCGAGAGTTATCCAGATTTAGGGAACGCTCTTTAGTCCATCTAAAAACTTCTCCAGATTTGTGAGTGTTATGCTGAAATAGGCGTTGACGTAGTTTTTTGGTTGACTTCTCGATCGTAGCCAAGATTTCCAAGCTTCTACCAATTCATCTTATTTCGTTTATTGTCTTCTTTGCTATACTCATTAGGATCTTCCAGGTTCCTGGCTTGGAAGTTTCATTTAGTTTGAAAACCCTGAATTTGTTTACTAAAATTGGTCTAGTAACAAACTTTGACTGAAAAGTGCTCCTCGAGTTACTTTTTGGGACTTAAATGTAATGTCAATTGCCAAACTCCAAGAATGGAGCTGCAGATACCCTTATGATTATATATTGTTCAGTTCCCTCTTGCGTTTTAGTACAGTGGTCGATATGAACTGACACTGTCAGGCAAAGGTGGAGAATGTTTTCTATTTAAATAGCGGACGTTGTAGTAATCTTATGGGGGCTTTTGTTTTTTGTTACACCTTAAGACCTATTGAATGTTATAACCCAGTATTGTTTGTTCAGGTTTAGATTTAAGACATCTACTTCATCTCTGAAGCACTCTAAGCTTCAGATAATGGTCCTGATAATTATAAGAAGAAAGTTTGCAATAAACTTTAGAAGAGTGAATACATGCTAGAATGCTCTTGTTTCATTTATCTGACTTCTAGCATTGACTTGCTGGTAATGGTATTCTTCTGGATTTGATAACAGGAGAAAGGAAGGCTATTAATTCAGAACTTTGGCATGCTTGTGCGGGACCATTGGTTTCTTTGCCTCCGGTTGGCAGTCTTGTAGTTTATTTCCCTCAGGGCCATAGTGAGCAAGTATGTTGCCTTCATTTAATCCTGTGCAGTAACTTTGATCATTTTATTTGTTACTGATGGGAAAATCTCTGGCTCTGTTATTTTTCAGGTCGCAGCGTCAATGCAAAAGGAGACTGACTTTATACCAAGTTATCCCAACCTTCCTTCCAAGTTGATTTGCATTCTTCACAATGTGACATTGCATGTATGAAATCTTCATTGTCCCAAACTGATGTCTTAGTTTATGGAAGTTAAAATTTCTCATGGCACATGCTCTTTCCCAAATTGGTTCGAATTTGTGCTTGGCCTCAATTTTCCTTTTT
>JANIJH010000008.1:2359946-2370295 GCA_024520975.1 Erythroxylum areolatum
CATATGCCAAATAAAAATGCACAACAACCAGGTGTATACTCCCAGCTTCAGCAGCAGCAACAGTTACTGGCTAGCAATACTCAGTCCCAAAGTGTCCTTTCTAATAAGAGTTCTTATCAGCTGACCTCTTTGCCTCAAGATACACAGTTTCAACCTCTGGATCAGCAATCTAGCCTTTTGCAGAGACAGCAGCTGACACAATTGCAGCAATCACCTCTGCAATTGTTACAGCAAAGTGTATCACAAAGAGCACAGACACATCCACAGGTGCAACAACTATCACAAGCTGGCCTCTCAGACCAACAACTTCATATGCAGATGCTGCAGAAATTGCAGCAGCAGCAACAGCAACAACAGCAATTGGTGTCTCCGACAAACTCACTTTTGCATCCTCAGCAGCAACAATTACAAGAGCAGGCTCATCAACAAAGCCAACAGCCTCAACCCTCGCCCGTGTCACAAAGTCAGCAACAAGCAGTCAGCAGCAACGGCTTGTCAGCAGCATCAATGATGCAAGTGCATTCATTTCACACGAACCAGCCACCAAACCTGCAGAAACCACCTATAGCACTTAAAGCGCATTCCACTATTACAGATGGAGATGCTCCATCTTGTTCAACCTCTCCCTCTACAAACAATTGCCAGATTTCACCTTCAAACTTTTTGAACAGAAATCAACCGCCACCTACAATATTGATGCCAGATTCAATAGTTGAGCCTCCAGGTAATCTGATTCAGGAGCTTCATAGTAAGTCTGATATCCGAGTTAAGCATGAATTTTTCAGCACTAAAGGGTCAGACCAACTTCAACTGAAATATAAAGGCACCATAACTGATCAATTGGAAGCTTCCTCTTCTGGAACATCATATTGCCTAGATGCTGGTGTCATGCAGCACAGTTTTTCTGTTCCTACCTTTGGATTGGATGGTGATGTCCAATCCCATACTCAGGGCAATCTTCCTCTTGCTGCTAGTATTGACAATCTGGCACCTGATACTTTGTTATCAAGGGGATATGATTCTCAGAAGGACCTTCAGAACTTGCTTTCAAACTATGGCGGTAACCATAGAGATATTGAGACAGAGTTATCTACTGCTGCCATAAGCTCCCAATCATTTGGTGTGCCGAACATACCTTTGAAGCCAGGTTGTTCCAATGATGTTGCCGTCAATGATTCTGGAGTTTTGAATGGTGGGATGTGGGGAAACCAGACACAGCGTATGAGAACATTTACGAAGGTTTGTCACAACCATTTAATCTCTCACATGTGAGACTGCTATTACCTCCTTTAGATTCAAGATAGAAGTTATGGGCAATTCAGGGCTAAGATGCGTAACTTTTGCTTGTCACTTCACATAAATCATCCGACTGCTTATTACAATCCAGTGCCTAGCACAACGATTCTTGACTGCAATGTGGCTGAGGGCCACTTACTGTAGTTTTAACTGATACTCAATTTGTAGCAGTACAACCTCTGGCAACCTGTTTACATCATGGAATTATTTGCTTAATGAGCAGAATTAGTCTGTAACTGATACTCAGTGTCGGGCAGTGCTACCATCCTTTGGCATTTGGTAGCAACAAACAAACTTTGTTTCTAATTGACAGCTTGATTATCTTTGTTTCTTCATTCTGGTACCTGACACTGGCTCTTGATTTTGAAGGTTCAAAAGCGTGGGTCAGTTGGAAGATCTATTGACGTCACCCGGTATAAAGGGTATGATGAATTGAGACATGATCTAGCTCGCATGTTTGGTATTGAAGGACAGCTTGAAGACCCACAAAGTTCTGACTGGAAACTAGTTTTTGTGGATCATGAAAATGACATACTCCTTGTTGGCGACGATCCTTGGGAGTAAGTAAAACAGCTTAAATGTATATAAATGTTGGTACTGCTTCCGATAGTTATGTTCATAGTTGGTTGCAATTTTTTATTGGTTGCAGGGAGTTCATAAGTTGTGTTCAGAGCATAAAGATATTGTCATCTGCTGAAGTACAGCAGATTAGCTTGGATGGTGATCTTGGCAATGTTCCAGTTCCTAATCAAGCTTGTAGCGGGACTGAAAGTGGGAATGCTTGGAGGGGCCACTATGACGATAACTCAGCTGCCTCGTTTAATAGATAACATCGCTACTTGCTGACTGTATTTGTTGCAGATCAACCGAAGAATGCTATACATGGCGGTCCAATAGTACTTTAATCTCCAAACTAGTGATTGTAATCATTCATGAAATGTAAGTCACCTGTGGTTCTCCAGGTTGAGCATTCTGGGATGGCTCATGCACTGCTCGTTTTGCATGATCATTCGTTAAGCCCCTTCCACTAGTCAACTTTTGGCATAGTACGGTAAGATTTTCAGCGACCTACAATTGAAGGTAGGATTCTTTAAAATGCAGCAGGAAGCTGCTGCGGCTAATGATGTATTATGTGATCATCCAGTTTGAAACAAAAACTGACTTGACATTAGTTGTAAATGCCATAATGTGAGAACTAACGTCTTGAGGTGTTTCCTGTTCATTTTGTTAATAGTCCGTTGCGAAAATGACAAACAACACAGTGCCAGGATTTATTACCTCTCCTTCAACTCTCCACTTTTGGCCACTCTAATTCCAAAGGTACAAACTGAAAAACCGTAAAAGATTTAAGCTACTTGTAAAGAATGTTAAGCAATTCAGTTTGGAACATCACAGATGTGTTCAAAGACTCCTCTGATAATTCATAAGCCTTTCAGAAACTCGATCACAAAATTCCTAGGTACACATTAGGCATATTAAGAACAACTATGAGAGTACGGCTATCACATCGGATGCCCTTAAAGCAATATAGTTGCTACCATCACTGCCCTTGAAATCGTTCCCAGCGTATTTCGAGTACAGAACCGTGTTCCCCGGTGAGAGGGATAATGGCTTTCTTTTACCGTCCTCGCCTAGAGATCCTGGCCCAACTGCTATCACCTGTTTATGCAGCAGATCCCACATCAATAACAACATACGTTAAGGTAAACAGACTAAATTTTATAAGTAGATCTTTATATTACCGTTCCAAACGAAGGTTTTTCCTTGGTTGCCTCAGTCAGCAACAGACCACCAGCAGTCTTCTCCTCAGCCTCTGCAACCTGCAATCATTGACAAGCATGTGTAACATGTTGAGGTGTTTGTAAGATAATGATCAATAAACACCCCCATTGCTGCAAACAAAATGAACCTCAAAAGTATGCTCGACAACTTAAATTGGCAACTAATCCCCAAAATGCAGCTCATGGAAGAGCATATGACGATCACCTTTATTAATACTCTATCATTGAGAGGCTTGAGATCTTTGACATCATCTGTCTCAAGTATACCAACAATGTCATCCTCTTTCAGTATAAGATGTTTTGAATTATTGAAGTCTAGTTCAGTGCCCGCATACTTGGAATAGACAACCTGGGTGCCAGCCTGTGGGGTAAAATGGTTAGTAAGAAGAAGCCAGAATGAATAAGTAACAGAACTCGGTACTTGATAGCAACCTTTAAGCTAATGTCCACTTTGGTGTTTCCAATAGTTTTCCCTTCTCCAATAGCAACCACCTCTCCTCCTTGAGGCTTTGTTTGGGCAGAGGTTGGGAGTAAGATTCCACCATCAGTCTTCTCGTCAGCACTCTTGATCTTGACCAATACTCTATCTCCCAAGGGCTTAATTGAAGTGTACTACAGATTTTTTTTAATAAAGAAAAGTTATGTAAGCGAACAGAAGTGTGAAGGAAACAAAGACACACATGAATTACAAGTTAGAGGCTACCCTCTAAAGTAGAAATTCACACTAGAAATTCTATAATTGGAATAAGTCAAGTGCATAAAGCTTTTGAAAGAGCGTACAACAATGAATTTTCAGATCAATTCATCTGTCAGCAGCGATGGGGCAATTTGTAAAGACTTGAGTTTCAGGCTAAAGGAACTTAAAGTCTATATTTCAGGCTACCCAGTTAAAATCTATCTCAAGCAGCACCGCCTGAGATATAAAAACTCAGGTAGAAAGAAGAACTCAGGAATATAAAATCCAATTCACAGCCTTCTCCTCAATTAAATAACTCACAAATTTGACCAACTTCTCCTAGATCCAAAAACCAAAACGACCCGAACTAATGATATAAATGAAACATCAAAAACCAACAAACAAGGGATCGATGCTACCTTAGGAGCGACAACAGTTGCAGCTTTGACGACCAAGCCTCGAAATGACCTCTGAGATAAACCTCCAGCAGCTTTCAAGCTCCCAAATGATGCAAACTTTACATTTGCAGGTCTTAGCCCTTCGAAAGACGTCAGGCTTCTTGCAGAGACCGAGACTGATGATGCCATGAGCTGTGCAGTCGCCATTTCTGTGATCCACAATACCAAAATAAACAAAAAAAATCAGGCCGAATCTGAAATCTAAGAAATAAATTCATCACCAAAAGTTATAGTTAGTTACCTCCAACAAAGTAAGCAGACTTAGTTAGCAAGACGAAGGTGATATACTAGAAGATATAAACCCTAGAACTAAATTAGTAGAAGAGGGAGGATGGGTTTTATTACGGCAAGAAGCGATAAGAGACTTCTAGAATTTTCAATTTTGCCTGGGACTGACCCTCACGCGCTCCGTTCGCACAAAGAACTGATCATTGCAGAAGGCAAATGAAGGTCGTTTCGAGGCCCAATAGTTGGGATTGACTATTGGGCCATAGTGGACCCATTAGGCTTATTTATCTTTTTTTAAAGGACACAATCATTAAAACTTTGTTGGGCATGAGATACAGATAAATTTAGTAACACGTAACCTTACTTCTATTCAATTTTCTAAGTCGAACTTGGATTTCAATTAATTCTTAAGGTTAAGTTCCAAGCGAAATTTGATCAGGTTTAATTAAATACATATTTTCTGTTTGCTCACCTTATCAAATCCAAAATCTCAAAATTAAAAAGATAAAAAAGTATAAACTTAGGTTGAAACTTAGTCGATTTAAACTAAATTGGTTGATTTCAAATCAAATGGATCTTTCAAACCTAGCATAGCATAGTAATGAATACCATACTATATTAGCCGGTACATATTGTACCAATACAATACTAGGGGTCTATGGTATCAAGTTTGAAAATCGGTCAGTATTGGCTGGTACATAATATTTTAAATAATTAGGAGATTTTCTTACAAAATTTTCCTCCCTCATTTTCTCCTGTCTCTCTTTTATCATTTTTTCAAAGTTTTTAAAATAATAATAAATATGTTTATTACTAATAATAATTATAAATTAAATAAAACTATAAAAATAAATTATTTTTTATTTTTATTACTAATAAATTGTTATTAATAAATTATTTTATTTAAAATTTTTAATGTTTTATATAATATTTATTAATAAAGTATGAATAAAAATATTTTATTTTTTAAAATAAATAATTTAAAAATTGTTATTTGTAAACTAATATTTATTTTATATATTTATAATTATTAAATCAAAATTTATTTGAAATTTATATTTTTTAAAAATATATTTTAAATTTAATTATATTTATTAACAATTATTAAATTAATTTTATATATTAAATTAAAATTGTGATTATGTCTAATTAAATGTAAAATGAAATAGAATGTAAAAAAACAACCATTCTAAAAAATTCAAAATTTTTATAAAATAAAAATAATTCAAAATTCAAAATTTGAATTATTTTCATTATTTTACAATAAATTATTATATTTAAATAATTATTATATATATATTATTATTATATATATAATTAAAATATAATAAAGATATATATAAACTAACACTGTACAAACTATACAATATGACAATATACTATTTTGTAATTTTTTTAAAAATTCAGGGCTTATTTTATAAATTTAAAAAATTACCCGAAACGATACTTGATATTAACTGATACTGGTACAGTACCGTATCAAAACCTAATCCGATACAAATTTGGTACAGTATTCGTAACATTGTAATAGAGTGGTCCAAATAAAAAAATAAAAACATTAAATTAAAATTAAAAAATTGAAAGATTATTTAAATATTATATTATATTTTATAATATAAACATGTAGATTTTTACATATGATATTTAGTATTAAATATTAATACAAATTTAAATTTAATTTATGTTTTGCTCATGGAAGAAAAGAAAATATGATTTTGACCTTCTAGAAACAAGTCAAAGTTTGGTGATCGCTACTAGGCATTGGTGACAGGGCACGTGTCGAGTTCTTTAACATAGGACTACCGAAACCGCGGCAGCGTGTAATGTCTTAATCCTTATCAGCCGATCCCTGCTGTTCCACGTGTAACTTCCGGGTTCCCAACCCAACGGCATTGTCCGGAACTTTCCTCCAAGTCTCTACGTGGCGCTCTCGGCCAGTTCCACATCTCCTCTTAGCACATGCGAACGGTCCATTTCTTAGCATTCACGAATCCTAATATAAAAGCCACGGAACATAGCGATGGAGGATGAAGAAATGGGAAGAAAGAGTGGCGGTGGCGGGGGACAGAGAGGGAACGGTCGTTACAAGGGGGTGAGGATGAGAAAATGGGGAAAGTGGGTAGCGGAGATACGGCAACCGAACAGCAAAAGAAGATTATGGTTGGGATCTTACAGCACTGCCGAAGAGGCAGCCAGAGCTTACGACGCTGCAGTTTTATGTCTAAGAGGACCATCGGGGATTCTCAACTTCCCGTCTAACCCGCCGGATGTTCCGGTCGGAGCAGAGTTATTGCCGTCGCAGATTCGGGACGTTGCGTCGAGGCACGCGCGAAGGGTTCCGGTGGAACAGGAGTCGATGAAGGAACAGGAAGAGTTCATGGTGGGTGGAGAGCATGGAAGTGGAATAGGGAGAAGTCTGGAGGGGACATATTATCAAACACATGGTGTGTGGACTGTTTAAGACTCACTCATCAAAGTTGTCTCGCGGCTTTAGAGTCAAGGAAAAGTAATCACTTGTATATATTCTTTTGCATGCTTCACAAATTTCAAAATTTAACGGGAGTCTTGTAAAGTATATAATGTTCATTTTACCCATAGCAAACGGGTCAAATCTGGTCCGGTGAGAAATATGAGGGGAGATTTTCTAATCAATTTAACTTTTATCAACTCTGTCCAACGCACAATACGATCAAATATAAGTGAGAATCCTCTCCTCTCAACCCTATTTAACGCTTAAAATCAATTTGTTTCGATCATTAGATAAGATTAGATGGTTTCTAAACTTATGTTTAATAATCAAAAGGACGTTGTTTTGACTAGATAAGATTGGATAATCTTTGAATTTGCGACTAATAATCAAGACAACATTGTTTTGACCGTTAGCTGTCGTTTTGATTATTAGATAAGATTGGATAGTCTTTAAACTTTTGCGTGTTGATTATTAGATAAGATTGGATAGTCTCTAAACTTTTGTATAATGGTCAAAATGACGTTGTTTTGACCATTAAATAAAATTAGATATTCTCTAAACTTATGTTTAATAGTCAAAACTACGTTGTTTTGGACATTAGACAGGATTAGTGAAAGTGAAGATAGACACACGATTTGAAGTCAATATATGAATATTTGGTGTGACTATACATAAAAAAATACACAATTATTTAAGTAAATAAAAATTATCTAAATATTTAATTAATTATGTAATGAGATAGAAGTTCCTTTTAGATTTTTTAGATTTTGCAAATTAATCGAAGTTGAATAAATTAAATATGATTAAATTGTTTAAAATTTTAAAATTTTTTATTCTATTTAATAGATAAATTTAACAAATATTTTTATTTTAATTTAGGAAATTTCATTTTAAATTCGAATAATAAATTTGTTAAAAGAACTAAATTTTGGTCAATTTATTTTTAATACATATCTTTTAAACAAACTTTTACTTAATAATTTAAAATGATAACTTTTTAAATTATTTTAACTTTTTGAGATTAAATGAATCTTAGGGATGAAGTGTTTTAGTTTATTTCTTTGTTTGGGTTTTTACCTGGAGTTCTGCTCTCATAATCGTTTTTTTAGTAACCCTTCTTGTAGCTGTTGTTTTTGCTTGTTTTATTCTCCTCGACAAAAAGAGTTAATTTTTGAGGTAACTCTTATCGAGATAACAACAAGTAAATTTCTTTGTATTACTCTCCTTCTTTCTTAGTGCTCTCACTCTTATCTTTCAGTTGACATTACTGTTATTATTATTATTATTATTATTATTATTATTATTATCATTTTATTGAGTTTATTATTAGGTGATAGTATTATTATTATTATTATTCTTATGTATTTATTGTAATTTTATTTACTTAAATATTTTGCGTGCTATTTTTACTTATTTACTCTTTTAATCTGCATCATTATTTTCTTGTCAAATCTGCACATGGGTCTACTGGAAACAGCCTCTCTATTATGTAGGATTAAAGCTGCATACTATCAGACTTTTTCAGATCCCGCTTCACTGAAAGACTTCAGACTGGGTATGATGATGATGATGATAACTTTTTTTTTTAGGGGAAGACGAAACTTTATAAAACTAAAGCACGAATACAATCCGGAATAGAATCCCAAAACATAAAACTAGGAAAAGAAATAGAAGAACGAGCTAATTTATGAGCTAAGTAGTTGTTAGCGCGACGAACCCACGCCACCTTAATATCAGGTCGTTGTAACAGAAGAGCCTGACATTCATGAATTATCGAACCATATTCGTACCAATCATGAACCGAATTGCGTATAGAAAGAACTACATCTTGCGCATCCGAAAACACAATACCGACACCCGGACAGCGAGCTACAATCTGATTAAGGGTAGTCCTCAAAGCAATTGCCTCAGCAACACGAGGCGAAAAGAAACCAGGTGTGGAAGTGGTGAAAGCATGCACAAAAGAGCCACTGCTAGAGAACGACACAGAGCTAGTACCCAGACAACGATTGTCTTCGAAAATGGCTGCGTCTGTATAGCAACACCAGCCTGTGTCAGCAGGTACAGACGTGCCAAAGACAGGAACAACAGTTGGTGTATATGACAGTCTACGCTGAAGCTGTACAGATTGCCATTCGCGCAGATGGTCCAAAGCCTACTGCAAAATAACATCAAGTGGGATACTATGATTATTCCAAAGAACCTCATTTCGTGCCCATCAAATACACCAACAAATCAAAGCAAACTCTTCAAGCAACGCGCGATTTTTACGCTGCCACACAGCATTGAAACAATCCATAAATGAGAGCAAGTTCGAAGCTCCAACCTTACCCCAAAGATGCCAAACCGACTGAGGCACGCCACAACCAAGCAAAGCATGAGTCACATCCTCTTCACTAGATTTGCACCCGCAAACCGGGTTGATAGCAACACCTTGTTGATGCAATCTCTGTCTAGTTGGAAAAAGGTTACGATGGACACGCCATAAAAATTCACGGACCTTTGGGGGTATACTTAAACGCCATAAGTCTTTCCAATGAACTGAAGGCACAATTTCTGGTGGATGGTGCAGATGTGAAGCGACAAAATAACCGGATTTTACCGTATACATACCGCGCTTATCGAAGTGCCATATGAGTCGATGAAGAAGAGACGGAGATAAAGGGATTGACAAAACGACCTGAGCATCATCCGTATTAAACAATTGAGAAACCTTGTCCATATCCCAATGAGCACCAGTAGAAGATAGCAAGTCTGAAACTTGTAGTGCGGAATTTATAGAAGCCGAAGCGGTGCTAACTTGGAGGCAACCAAGGATCATGCCACACCCTAATGTCAGAACCGTTGCCTAAGCGTCATCGGAGGCCAGCTTTGAGTATAGAAGAAGCTTGGTGGATGCCATGCCACGTGAAGCTAGGATTCGACCCCAGAGGAGCCGTAAGAAAATCAGATCGTGGGAAGTACCGAGCACGAAACAACCGATGGACCAAAGAATTAGAAGGATACACAAGCCTTCAGCCTTGTTTTGCTAGCATTGCCAAATTAAAACAACGCAGATTCCGAAACCCAAGGCCACCATCAATCTTTTTCTCACACATGCGATCCCATCGAAGCCAATGGATTTTATGAGACCCATCCTCCTTCGTACCCTACCAAAACGAATTCATCATCCGTTGAAGCTCATCGCATACCGAAATTGGAAGTAAGAAAACACTCATACAATAAGCGGGAATGGCTTGAGCAACAGCCTTAAGTAGAATTTCCTTACCTGCGCGAGAGAGAAACTTGTTCTTCCAGCACTGAATTCGTGTCCATAATTTATCTCGCAGAAAAGAAAAAATTGCCTTCTTATTACTGCCAACCATAGATGGTACACCGAGATAACGACTATGGGCAAGCGGGTGGAACACCTCCAAGATATTGGAAAGAAACACTTTCTG
>JANIJH010000008.1:2379285-2397574 GCA_024520975.1 Erythroxylum areolatum
CAACGCAACAAAACCCTTTGATCAGGGGTTCGAGTCGCAACCTCACCCTGACAGACCAAAGGGCACAATACTAATTTATCTTGGGCCGAGCTCTGAACCGCAACCACGTAAGCCGGTTAACCCACTCAAACCAAAACTAATCAAATGTTATACATTTTAACTAACAAACTTAAACTAATAATTTATTATATTTATCTTAAATTGTATAAAAAGTCCTATTGTAGAGATAATTGGTTTACATTCTTCGTGTACGCTTTCCAGGGAATTTAAACCAGCCAACATGGGAGCACCTCAAACAACTACATGAAGCAATAAAAGTAGGGGAGAAGATTCTTACTAGCAAGGATTGCGCCATAACAAAGCGTAAAATCATGAATGGTTTTCAAGGAGGGGTTGAGGTAAGTCAAGTTCCTAAAAGAAGAAGCCAAATCAAAGCACTGATTTCGAACTTCTAAGAGGTTAATGCAATTAGACCAAGTCCTAAATTTCAATGGAAGCTCTAAAAATTATCCATGGCAGCAAAAAAGATGGACAAGTAATGCAAGTTTATAATGCAAAGCAGCTAACGACATTCGCCGTTAATTCTACTGGGGAGAGATTCTGCTTCTTGAGCAATACACTGAGCGATCCAGAAGACGTTGATTTGGAACCAAATGTGACAATCCATGTGCTTCCTTGGTCTGTTAGTATTATCCAGGATTGCAATAAACAAATCTTCAATACTGCTATGGTAAGAGAAGAGTAAGACTGAACATGGTTTTGTTTGTTCTTTGTTACGTAGGAAACTAGAGGGCTTCTAATTAAATAAACCTGCAGTTCGACGTGTACAAAGTCACTAATACGGAAAGGAAATTGGCTGAGAATGATAATGCATATGCTAAACTCAGTTGGTCGTGGAGGGAAGAGTACATCCAAGACCAATTACAGGGAAGAGGTACGCAGCCATCATATGAGCTTCTTGATCAAAAAACTGTAACTAACGACCAGACCGACTACTTGTGGTACATGACCAGGTACGTATGCAGGGTTGGCAACAGCTGGTTTAAAATGCCAAACTACATAATTGCTAATTTCTTACTCAAATTTTTATTACATTCCTTCACTTGATACCGCTGATGTCGCAAGGTTTATTCTTCATCTTGAATTCCAGTTTTGACAACGACGAGGACATCATACGCAATGTGACCCTTAGTGTAAATGTGACAGGAAATGCTATTTATGCCTTTGTGAATGGGATATATTTAGGTAAGTTCACTTGCATAATTTGTATGTTTCTTTCTAACCCATCTAAGCTTATTACAATGTGTGTTAATTCGGCCTTAAATAACAGGTACCCAGTCGGATTATCATTTCTTCCAGTTCGAGAAGCCTGCTTCAATCAATCCTGGCAGAAACAACATCAGTCTCCTCACTGCTACAGTTGGATTGAGGGTATAGTATACATATGACATTGCCGAGTGGATTAAATGATATAATCTATTACTTATTAGATGAAAATAGAGTTTATTTTTTCGTTATTCCTGATGATTTGTCTTGACAGTGGGCTGGTGGACCTATTGAGGCATTAGGTGAAGGTATAGACGGAGGCCCTGTTAAGTTGATTGACGGGTATCAAACCGTTGATCTAACAGCACACCAGTGGAACTATAAGGTGATAATCAAACTGAACAATGTTTATATATCGAAGCAATGTCCCTTCCTTTTTCTTTTCTTTTCTTCTTACAGTTTGTTTAACAATGTCTTTGAGAAAGGTTGGACTGAATGGAGAAACCGAGAAACTCTACGATCCCAAAACTCAAAGTGGCGAATGGTTAACTAACAAACTTCCTGTCGGGAGTTACATGACATGGTATAAGGTAAATCCTCATGACTTGAACTATTTTCACAAGCGAAGGTCTTACGTGGTTGCAAGTTGCAATTGTTTGGAAATATTCATAATCATATATACGACCAACGCAGGGCAATTTTGAGGCTCCACCCGGAACTGAACCCGTAACGTTGGACTTGCAAGGAATGGGAAAAGGTCAAGCTTGGGTGAACGGGAATGGCATTGGCCGGTACTGGGTTGCTGCGATTGCTCCAAAAGATGGCTGCGAAGCCACGTGCAACTACATCGGAACATACGGTGGCGGAGTATGCCATACAGGCTGTGGCCAGCCCTCCCAAAGATGGTACGTAAAAGAGTAAATAAGGGACTCTCCGACATTTTACTTGATGAGTTCTTGGATTATTACAATGTCAGTGTATGAAACAAGAGACCAAGTTGTGAAATGACATTGACATGTAATTGCAGGTACCATGTCCCAAGATCGTTTCTCGTCAACGGACAGAACACGCTGATTTTGTTTGAGGAAATGGGGGGAGACCCCTCAAATGTTCATTTCGAAATTGCCAAGCAAAAGACTTTGTGAGAAATTGCAAAACAATATTAAAGCTGTGATCTTTTGTTTTTTCAGTTAGCCGTAAACATAATTTTTGTTTTTAATTAGTAGTAATATACGTACTTATATGTTTAAGTATTTAACTAAGTTGTCAATAGTATAAACATTAATATATTGATTGGAAAAGTTATTAAATTTGAGAGTTATTATTCATTTTTTGTTGAAGTAAAATTTAACTTATGTAATTTTGTAATGTTAAAACTTAAATTTTATGCACTATAAACAATATCTTATTTAATAAAATTTTTTCTTTTTTTGCATAACAATCATTATATCCTTAACTTAATTGAAATCTTAAAAAGGAAAACTACTCTTACTTAATTGAAATCTTAAAAAATTAAATTTAAAATTTAAAATTTGTTTTTGAGAATTATTTTTCACTATATGTGAATGCTAGATCACTTATTACTATTTCCTTATTTCCTTGAAGTTTCTCTACTCAAATGTCTTTTAAAAAAATACAAGGTAACTCATTGCATAAGACATTCCTGTTTTGCGAAAGATGGGGGAGAGTTAGCCAGGCCCATGTATGTAACATTTTTTTTTGTATTTTGTTACAAAAAGACTCTCTCTGACTCGAAACCTGTTACTTTCTTATACACATATATATACATGATGTTATACCCAACTTTTCCTTTCTAATCCAAAAACAGAGTCTTCTCATCCAAAAATCAAATGTTCCCAATCGCTAGATTATATTATGCAAAAATATGTGATCTAAAGAAAAAAAAGATTGTAGAGCAAAGAATAATTCACTTCCAAGTGTTATGTCTCTTGGTGAAATATTATGACTCTTAGTTAAGGGACACATCCTATAGCAGAGAGTCATGTATTTTCACTTAAAATCATGACGGTGCATTCATGACCATTCATTCTTGTACATAAACCCCTTTTTGACCAAATGGTTACAACTATTGACCGAAATAATGCATCCTTTTATTTAAAGTGTACATACCTTGATAAAAGGGTGTCATGTATGTTCATTATAAGGGAAGGTACATGATAAATCTTTCCCATTGGCCAAATGTAATCTCTTGGCTGAATTTATCCTTTCTTGACGGAATTCATGTATCCATGTGGAGATAATGAACTTTCACTCTAAGTGTATGCATAGGAAGATGCATTATAGCGTATTACAACTCATGTTACATCCTAATGTCCATTGTACACTCAAGCATGCTAGATTCTTTCATCTAGCTCCACCAATTTTGCCCATTAAGTTTTGGGGTTCAACTCCAACTCATGCTTCTTAATTAGCTCTTCTAGTTTAACTAAAATGAACAAGTTTATAGCTAACTTCAATTTTCAAGAATCAAAGATGAGCTAGAATAATCTCAATTGAGTCCAATTGAGCTTATCCTTAACTTTTTTAATTAGTTTTAATGAATTTCAACGAGCTCACTTTAAGGTAGCTTTAGACACTTAAGTAAAAGGAAAGTTAAGTCAAGTCACTTATAACTTATATGGGCTTCATTGAGCTTTCTTGAACTGAAGGTTAGCTCCTTGCATGAAACTCAAATACTTTTAAATATATCTTGGTGCATTAAATAGAATTTGTAGCACTTGAGCTGTAAAATTCCAACAACATTCACCACCAAGATTGTGAGTTTCAGTTCTACAAAAGCATAGAAAGTTATGCTTTGTATTTTCGCTCTTATTTCTGACACCAATTGAACTAATTTATACATGTTATTACTTCAACAGGTCAATGCACGAATATCCTTGATGGTAAAGGAATCGCATGAAGTTGATAAACCTGTCAAACTTGCTCGGAAATGGACACGAAAGATCAGGAAACATACACTTTAAAGAAAGGGGCAAGCTCCACTGCCGCGAACATCTTTAATGGTAAAGGAATCCTATGAAGTTGGTAATCCTCTCAAACTTGCCTGGAAATGGACACGAAAGTTCACGAAACATACACTTTAAAGAAGGGACAACCTTCATAGCTAGTGACTTCCTGCGGTACATAACTAGGTAGTGTAACAGAATGGGGTACAAAACAAATGGTGAATAATGAAATAAACGATGTTGCAAAGAATTAAGAGACCTTGAGATGAAAACATAAAATTTAAAGTGTTCTAAGCGTGTCGGACACTTTTTTTAAATTATTATTTGTCCCACTATACTTGCAAACGGTATTAAAGGTAAATTATTTCTAAAATACAAAAAATACAAAAACAGTCAAATTGCAAGAGTATGAATATTCTTCAAAAATTATGAATGCATATGCTGTGTTGGTAAAAGTTGTTAAAAACAAACATATTTTAATTTTGATTAAAACTCATATATATATATATAAAGAGAGTTTTTAGAACAGTTATGTCTGTTCACTACCAGTCACAACTTTTGAAAAGAAAATAACCATTCAGAATAGTCACACCTGTTCACTACAAATTACAACTCTTAAAAAGGAAGCAATCCTTCAGAATAGTCACATCTATTCATTACAAGTCACACTTTTTAGAAATGAAGCACTCCTTTAAAATAGTCGCATTAATTTATTACTGGTCACATATGTTGAAAATAAAGCAACCCTTTATTTTTATGTTTAACTTTAACTATTTATATCACAAACTAATTTTCAACAGGTAATAAAATTACTCAATCCATACCTCCGAAAATTCTTAAACGCTTATGATTAACATATAAAATTTGACTTAGTTAAGAATTAATCTAATTCATTCTTGATTAAAATAATTTAATCAAGATTATAGATATTGGACCTCATTTTCAATGTTCTGTCCAATGGAGAAATGTCTACGAAACAACTGCAGTGCTTTAATTATATTCGTAACAAGCCAATCAGACAGACCATAAAAAGCTGCAACACTTGCCTGAAACTGATTGGATGTAACATCCGGCACTTGTTTGTTACTCGCCAATAGTTCGGAATATACTTAACGGCCCATCAGCTTCGGTGCTTGTGGTGGTGGACTTCTTAGGGATGGACAAAGTTTATGAGTTGGTGAGCCGGAACCACCCTGGAAGTTACGGAGCTACACAACTTGCTCCTTCCGATGACTTTAAATAATACCAGATAAGATTACCGTGGAGCACATTCCGGCAGCAAACACGACGATTTCATTTTGCCTACTATTGCCTGATGAATATAACAACCGTGTATAATTCTTATGCAGTATGATCGGATCTTCTCCGGTACCTAATTTTTTAATATTACTTATAATCTGAATGTTTATAATCCATTAAATAAATAAATTGAAATACATAATTACTCATATTTATTTAGTTAGTTAGTTAGTCAGAGCTGTGCTGGCTCCAAAAAATATTTGGAACGTGTTTCCCAACAGTGGTTAAACAGGTGGCGGAGGGTTCTCTAACAAATCTATCCACATAAGTAGATGGTTGAGATGAAGTAGAATAGAGTTGGGATTGAATAAATAGGACAGAAGATTATGTCTCTACAAAAATGATATTAATTGGATTAAATATAGTGTTAGATGATGTAATTAGTTCATTTAATTGTCATATTGTGATGTGATTAATATATGCTTTAAAGATAATAATTATGGATTTCTTATTTCCAAAAAATAGTATTTGAAACAGAGAAGTTGTGGTGAGTTCACGTTAGCGGTTCAGGCTGGTTGTACAAGCTTAAGAAGGATTGGCTCCTGAATAAAGAAACCTAACCAAGCCCACGGGATGGAGAAGAATCCAAGTTTCCAAGAAGAAAAATACAAGGAGGCGTTGAAAAGTATATCAACACATGTGTATATATATATATACAAATCTATGTTCCATCAACATGTTCTTTAATTTATTCAATCGTGAACAACATAGATCGAATATCAAGATTTTTTTTGGATTTGGTAAGATCAAATAAAAAATAAAACTTAGAAAATGAAGTTAGCTTGTTTGACCTATTCATTTTTGTATGCAATTGAGCATATGGTTAGGTCTACGAATGCACTTCAAGACTCCAGATTAGGGATGATAATAAATAGGGTTCGATTAGGGTATTATTTTACTTATATTTATATCCATTTTTTAGGACTTAACACATATTTATATTTATATTTATATTCATCAGTTTTTACGATTTATTACCCATATTTAAATTCATTGGATTGTTCGAATTTTTTGATATCCATCGAATTATATAGCACATAAAAATATAACTTTTAAATAGAAAATATAAAGAGCAGATTTTTACGAACGCTCTAAGTCAAAATTACTTTAATAATAATAAGTCAAGATTTTGATTTGTATGTCTTAAAAAAATCATAAAATTGGAATAATAAAAATCATAATGTTTAGTGCAAAGACAGCATATATTTTTTACAATCAGGAATTGGAACAAAGACTGAAATATTCAAAGTTTCAAATTGTCTTTGCGTGAACTCCATAACATTCAAAACTCTATCTCCATATCATCTGTATTATTAAAATATGATGAAAAAGATAAGAAATGAAGTAAAGGTGAGAATTTTAAAGTTGTTTCTTCTCAAAACTATTAATAGTTTATTATATTTAACCATAAATATTTAAAAAAAAATAGAGTTAATAAAAAATCAGTAGGTTATGAATATCCATCGGTTCGGGTTATCATTAGACACATATTCAAATATATATTTATATCCATTTTTCATCATCCATTTAAAATCTATTTTTTAATCTCCATGTCTATTTTTTGAGTCAAATAATACAGATATTAATAGGGTTAAAAACTCTGACCTATCATTGCTTAAGACCCTTTGATCAATTTCTCCTCGTTATAAAAGTATAAATGAAATATATCTGTCCCTGTCAACCCTTGGGTTCATATCCTGAAACAATAAGCTGATGGATTCGGTATTTTATATTAACATAAGGTATTTCATAAAAGAAATATTAATGTCATTGTCGGTCCAAGGTGGTACATAAGATTGAATATCTTAAAAGAAGTTTGTCTTTGTCCTTATTGAACTAAGAACAGCAAAAATATGGAAGAAGGAACATGTCATCCGGTGGATTGAAGGCAAACACACTATTTTCTAATTCCTCAAGTAAATTAAGTGCACGCATCAATATCATGTATTACGCTGTTTTTATTGTAATTTAAGTAAATTAAGAAGCAATTGACCTCATTTAAAGTATCATATTACAAGCAAAAGACAACACATTGCTTGGATGATTAAGATGAATCATTACAATACTTTGACCCTAAGAAAGAACTTGCTTAATAGATTGCTTAACTATTAAATTTTTTATTTTATTATATTTTAAGGAAAGTGGAATTAAACCGCAACAAATTACCAAGTAATCGTTAATTTAGTTTAGTGGTTTATTTTATTACAGATAAACTCAAGATTAGGTAATAAATTCTTATCTTAGTAACTTCTGATAAAGGATCAAATATATAAAGTTAAGTAATATTTAAATTATTAAAAATTAAAAAAAATAATTATTGAAATAATATATTCAAAAGTATCCAACTATTTAAGTTTTTTAATTGAGCACCCAAACTTTAAAAAATTATAATTAAATGAATAAAATTTTAAAAACTTAGGGGTGTTTGTTGTTATTTTTATTTTGTTTTCAAATTTAGTAAAAAAATATTTTTTTTGGAGTTTTTAGTCTTCTATTTTATTTTCAAATTCAGCAAAAGAAACATGTTGTTTTGAATTTTTAGTTTCTATTTTTAGTTTTAGTTTTTTCCTGTTTTAAAAATTATGAAAAACTATAAAAAGTAATTTTTGTTTCCTGCTTATGTTTTTTTTCCATAATACTATTGTTAAATATATTATTTAATTATTTAAATCTTAATAAAATTATGAATAATTTAATTGAACATTATATATTTAACAAATTAAAACTAAATATCAATAAAATTTATGAATAATTTAATTTAATTTATTTGTTATAATTAAATTATATGTGATTAAAACTTAATAATTATTAATAAACATAATTAAATTTAAAATATTTAAATAAAATTTGATTTAATAATTAAATATATTTCAAATAAATATCAATTTTAAATAAAATTTTAATTTTTAAAGTATTTATTTATTAAAATAACATAATATTAAAATAAATATTATATAAGAGATTAAATAAATTTATTTAGTTTAAAATATTTTATTTTTAAATTTTGTCTAATATGTAATTATTATTAATGATAAAATATAACTACATTAGCATTAACAACTACAAAGGTTTTTGTTTTTATTTGAAAGAAAAACATAAACAAAAAATTGAAAATGAAAACTAAAAATTACAACAGAAAAATAGAAGTAGAACTAAACGACTCTTTAACTATTCAATTTGAAAGATTGTTTTTGATAATATCAAGTGAATGTCTACCTATTAGCTATTTCAGTAAAAATTAATTGAAACATTCAAATTTTAAAAGATTGATTATTGAATTAAAAAATTTAAAAATTTAGACACTAAATTAAAATTTCGATTAACTATCCCATAATTATTGTTGTAGACAATCAATTTTGTATTCGCTCTGTTTTCTATTCAAATTAGAAAAAAATCTCACTAATATTTTTAAATAAAAAATAATATTTTAATAGTGAAAAAAAGGCTTAACCCATTACATAAAACAGAATCATTAATTAATATTTGATAATTTATCTCTTTTTCCATGCATAATCTATAAAATCAATTTCGAATATCTTATTTACACACGAGTCACCGAAGAAAGCTGACAGAGACAAACTACCAGCTCCTGTCATACATGTTTGAACGATTTAATTAACTAACATCATTTCTCAGCTTTGTTTGAGTTTGACCACAATTAATTGAACTTTGACTCGACAAGCTTGAATCTTTAGCAGTTACATTGGTTGTGGTTCTTTTCTTACCACAATGTCATGTACGACGCCGACTCACTTGAATCCCATTTTACCGTTGATTTCTAAATCACCGTACGTTGATGGCTGGTCATAAGAGTTTGAAAAGTCCACAAAGAACAATATTTTACCCATAATTATTAAAGTTCGTAATCACATTCATCTTGCGTCAATAATTTTAAATTTTGATATTTCAATTTTTTGTTCATGCACATATAGAAAAAAGTAGTAAATAATTGGGTTTAATTATTTTTATTAATCTCTTAATTTAAAGTCGCTTTTTAATTGGTTGATTTAAAAAATAATGATGTATTTAAATGTAAGATAAGCCTCGAAATAACGGATAAGTTACTCATTCAAAAGAACTAAAAGAATTGAATCACACGTGGTTAAATAACAATTCAGAGCTATACACGAATCACTATTTTTAACATTTCCAACTACACAACTTAGTTATAACACTCTGTTGTATTCTAATGCAGGGTCGTTTTTAATATTTTATAAGTCTTGAGTAAAGTAAAAAAAGTTTCTATTTTTACCTATTTTTGAACCCTCATATAGAATAAAAATAAACAATTTATAAGTTTTTTTTGTTATTATTTACGAGATCAAGAGTAGATCATATTTTATTTTATTTTATTTTTATAAGGATAAAAATAAGCTTTATTTAATTATTTATAAGGATAAATGCTAGGCAGGTGCTTACCCTATTCTAATGTTACTGACTATAAAAAAAGTCTTTAACTTGTGATAAAATTATGCTGATGAGTACAACGAGCCAATTAATCAGAGTTTTGTGTGGTTAATTGTATATTTTTTGAAAAATAGAAAATAAATAAATATTTCTTTTTTTAAAAGAAAAAAAATATATTTCTTGCCACTAAAGAAAGTAAAGCACATTATTAACTGATATGGTCACAGTCTTTCAATTTATAAAGAATCTGAAAAACTCAGAACTCCTTTTTCCTTTATTGGACCTTTTTTGATGGAATCATGGCTTGTGGGGACCAATAATAACAAAAGCAAATAATAATAATAATATGAATGGGGTCCACACAAATGGCTATCATTACCCCTATTTCACCCCTATGTTTTTTGCAAAACCCAAAGCTTTACTAACTTCCAAGAAAGTCAATAATTGCTGGGTGGGAAAAGACTAAAAAGGACAAAGTTCCTTGATGTGCCCGTTTACAGCAGAAAATGACTTAGTGGAGGTGGTGGGTCACCGTCTG
Organism: Erythroxylum areolatum; assembly: GCA_024520975.1. Lineage (NCBI taxonomy): Eukaryota > Viridiplantae > Streptophyta > Magnoliopsida > Malpighiales > Erythroxylaceae > Erythroxylum > Erythroxylum areolatum. The sequence goes on from JANIJH010000008.1 coordinate 2,389,762, forward strand.
TCACTTTATTAGACCCCCTCATTCAGGTCCAATCACAGACCACCGTGTAATAATAGTGGGACCCATTTACCCTTCTTTTCAACGTTCTGGTTTTCAGGGTTGCTTCTTGTGTTATGTTAAAAGATGCGAAAAGAGAGGCCTCACTCTATGGGCGCTACGCTTGATGTTTGCGAAATGTCCTTAATGACCCCTGCCATTTCTCATATTAACCACCACCTCATCATAGCACAAGGAGAATATTTACCTAACTCAACTTTCTTTCAAAATTTTTTAGAAAAAGTAATTCATATACAACTTAGAATTTAAAATTATTAACTCATTTTAATATATAAATCAAATTAAAATTTATATAATTGGATATTTATAATATAGAATGAGGACAACAATACTCAACAAAATTCCACCCAAAAAAATTCCACCGAGAAGCAGAGTTTGTTAAAATTTAATAATACATAACCTTATTACTAATTAATAATAAAACTGTTTTTAAATGATTTATATAAATAAATATAAATAATAAATAAAATAGAGTATACAATACTCTTTCTATTGTGTAAATACATGAATGTTCGAGGGTGAGAGGAGGGCACATAAAAATTAATAATTCCGAAAGGTTATTTCAGTCAAATCGATCAAATACTGAACGAAAAAAGTAACGGACGTCATTTTCGAAGGCAAAAACATCTGAGGCCTCGCGTTTCAGTCCAATCGATGGGCTGATGGACCCTGTCGACGATGTTAATAAATCCCGATTGGTCACGTTCCTCAACGGCTATGATCTTAACACGTACGCCGTAGCCTCTCGAGTGCTCTATAGGAATCTTTACTCGTCACTTGTGGGCCACACCTCAAGTTAAAGTCACACTCATCAGACTTGGACACATTGAAAGCCTGGGCCCCACAACTAAAGTGACATGTTAGAAAAATAATGCTTCTGAAATTATTATTATTATTATTTAATTAAAGGAGTTGCATGATTCAATGGTTTTGTTGGTCTATTTTGGCAATCTTCCTCATATAGTTCCAAGAAACCATGGGCTAAGCTTCCCCACTTCCTTAATATATTCTTGCAATTAAGTGACTCCATTATTATGAAGATATCCTTTGTTCAGATCTTATAAACTCTTCCCACTTCTTCAATTATCATAACTTGCTAGAAAGTTCCGATCTTTTTCTCCTTTTCATACAAGTTTTGCGCAGATGTTGGGAAAGAGAACTCATCCGATGATCGTTAGATTATCGGAGTTATTGGCCTCCGGCAGCCGCGCCGGCTCTTTGGAAGTTGCCACCAGCCCCAGAAGTCCACTTGACTTCAAAATTCAGTCGCCTCGGGGGTTAAAGAGCTACGACGTTGGTGGGGTGGGATTGGGTATTGTCGCTGCTCTTGAGAAGTCTGGCAACGATAGTGAACATGAAATTTTAGCCAAGTATGCAATTCGTAGTCCCGGTTCCAACCGATCAGGTCCTGTTTCAGTTGGTTCTGGTAAGAATTGTGAGAGAATCAAGGATGGTTTTCCGGAGTTGGAGACGGATAGTTTGGAGGACGACTATACCTTCGTGACGATCCATGGACCAAATGAGTCGTACACTAAGGTGTATTACGATGGCGATGATCACAGAAAGAGTGAGAATAAAGAAACTGTCATTGACGTTAGTTGTGACGCTGCTTCTCTGCCCGAGAGATCGCCGTCTAGAGTTGAGGATGATGTTTCATTCTATCCAACGTCGGACTTCCTCAGCTCGTGTAACTTATGTCGGAAAAAGCTCCATGGAAAAGACATTTACATGTACAGGTATAACATCGATACCTGTTCCTCTTTGATTACAACCATTTCTGTATATAAATAAAGATTCAAGGTTGAACTGCGAATTGTGAAGCTGACATGGAATATGAACATGGGTCATTGCAGGGGAGAGGAAGCATTCTGTAGCCCAGAGTGCCGATCGAGGCAAATAATGAAAGATGAACGAAAAGAACAGTGCAGATCAAGACTTAAAACATCTGCAGATGTTCCAAGCTCCTCTTGCACTGCAAGTCCCATCTTTTCTCCTGGAATTCTGGCAATTTAGTCTCGTACAATACAACCCTCTTCACTGCCGTATATACCACAGCTTATCAGCTGGATTATGCCAAGTTACATGTATAAAATAGATGAAAAAAAAAGAAGAAGAGGAGGAGAATAACGCATGTAGAGGAAGGAAAAGAAAGAAATTTTGCTCGGATTTTATAGAAGTTAAGAGGTTTTTAGCTTGAAATGGTTAATGGAGTTCTCCATCCCTTCCCTTTTCCTTACTGGATCAGGAATTGTTGTTGCAAAGTGGCATAGCAACAAATTGGGAGGTTGAGAAATCTGGAAATGGGTTTCACCCATCGTTCATATTCGATGATATTAAGTTGACTCGTTTTGGTGGTTCTATTCTATATACACGAAGACTGCTTCTATACAACTGCAAATTGTGGTTTTAAATTACATATTCAAAGAGTTTGTACGAGCCTACAACTGCATCTTTGCTTTTAATTTCTAAGAACAGAACCAGATAACGTTAAAATATAAAGTCCAAAAGACTTGTGGTAGTGGTAGAGCTCTGTTAATCACCGAAAACCTCTTAGGCTCCTGAAAGAAACAGAGTATAAAACCTCTTGAGTGGTGCTTTAACCTGCAAAATGTATGGTTTCAACCTAGCAGAGAATCAATCCGAAACACATGGTAAAAATGGACTGAACCAAGTTTAAGAATTTTAACATTCTTCAGTTAAAATTGCTCTTCCTTTAAGCAATCGACTTAGTTCAAGTGCTGTTGAAGCTCTTCATTTAAGGAGACTTTGTATCAAAAGTTAAATTAATAAAATTAGAGGTTTGAATTTTAAAATTTTCGAATAAAATTAAAGAATTTAAAATATAATAAAATAAATAAAAATTAATTAATTTTAGTTTATAAAAATTATTAATTTACAAAAATTTATTAATTAATATATTTATCAAATTTTAACAATATTTTAAAATTAAACCAAAAGTTAAACTAGTAAGAGAAAAAGGCGTAAGATCTAAAATGTTTAACCATTATTAGACATTTATAAAACAACTTAAAATATTAAATAAAATTTAAAAATTTAAAAATATTTAAAAATGAGTCTTTATTTATCGAAAAATTTAAAATTTAATTAAAAATTTTTGTTAAATGAAAATTTAATTGACTTATTTTAATTTATAAAAACTTACTAATTCATAAAAATTGATCGATGTTTAAGAACAAAAGTTATTAAAAAAATGAACCAAAAAATTAGACCAAGTAAGCTCTTTTTGGTTGAATTGGGCAAAATGATAGAATTTTTTAATTATTAATTTTTAATAATAAAAGTTATTAAAATAAATCAAACCGAATAATTAAATAATAAACTAAAAAGTTAACCAATTCAATATTTTTACGGCTGAATGGGTATGGAATGGGTATGAGCGATTGAAATTGTAATAAAAGACAACATCATCTGGGAACCAAAATATTCTTATTTCGGGTTAATTACTGATTAATTTAAGAATTCTTTTTGAATAACTTTGATCAGGCTTAAGACAATCTTATTATATTAAAAGAAAAACTGAGCCCAACTGTTATTCACCTAATAATAGTGTATGAGCCCACGAACATTCAGCCCAAAGAGCATATAAGTTAGTATTAACCCACCACAATTTTGCAGGCCCAAAGCACCAAGTGTTTCCTGCTCTTAAAATTTTGAAAGGTTCAAGGCATTGTATTTTATCTTTATCCCAATTTATTTAGTTATTATTTCATTTCATAATGTTCTAATTGATTGAACTTTTAAATTTTAAGGAGCGCTTGGTTTACAGAAAGTAACGAGAATGATAATAGAAATGAATATAGTAAAGAATGGGAATAAAGTATAGCCATCCAAAAGAATGGAATGTTGCTCAAAATGAGGGAATGAAAGTGTTACTTCTGTTGATACTTTACATGAGTTTTCATTCCATACCCGTATCTTTTGGTTCCATTACTCCCAAATAAGTACCTCTTAAATTTCTTATTTTACGAATTTAATGTCAACAAGCCTTATTTTCTCTAATCCTTCATTGATTGGTTCAATGTATAGTATGGTTGGCATACAAGAAGGGAAATTATTTTTAATAGACGAAGAAACAAAGAGAAGTGAATAAGAAGAAGAAGAGGAAGAGAAGGAAAGGAAGGAAAATAGTAAATTAAGCAACACAATGGACCCACCCCCACCAACCTGTCCCAAAGCAAGAAAATTATATACTTTGCCTTGCAGACAAGGGCAAAGTACAAAAAAGGTAGTTGGCATCCCCACCCTCTTTCAAAAGGCAAACTATTAGAACGCGTGAAGGACCTTAAAAAATGTAGCAAATTCAATAGGCTCTACCTATATCACTGCCAATTCTGATGCGTGTCTATAATAATATCTTCTGGTTTTCTCATATGAGACATGAACATCGTGACTAATATGAAGCGGGTTTGTTTATTTTCACTTTTATCGATTAGAGGATTCCAGAAACAAGCCCACGCCTATCGATACTTTTCTCTCTTTTATGTATAGTAAACCTTGTGATGCATGTGAACTAAAGCTACAATTGGGACCTTTCGCCAATATTCAAATGCGCGTGAGTTGAATTCAACGTTGTCGGGAGGAAAGCCATCTTTGAATAAGGAACTGTCCTCTGGTCATAAACTAAAGCTTTTTCTTATCTCGATATAGTTTAATTACACGAGCTAATAGTGACATGGATGATGGACAATTAAATCCGAGTCAGTCATATTAAGGTTTTAAACTAAGATATAAGCACAATTAAAGAGCCAGCAGCAAAATTACAGGCTTAACCTGGCCTGAAATGAATATATTAGATTCAGGCATGGATTATCAAGCCTAAGGAATAATATATTATAATTAGATGTCCACGTTACTGTGAAGGTTGAGCAGCTCCCAACCCGAGCCATGGCTTGTTTTCAGCTGGCTTGGAGACACCTGCACGTAGGGTAGCTGTTTGATATGGAGCTTTTGATGTGATCCTGTAAATAGTGACATAAGAGAAAGCAGAAGTAATCAAAGATCAATCAACTGCTTCTAAATGTTTTTTAGTTGGATAAAACTAAAGATGGACAAAGCGATAAATATGAAATACTTTCTTGTTACGAGATAGGCTAACAAGAAAAGGAAACCATCTTCTGGTCGACGTCTAACCTAACACTTCAATGCATCTGCAGCTAACTCTAAAACAAAGAAGAGCATGATTCGGCTTTTTCTTTACTATAATTTCCATTTGTTAGTGAAAGCCTACCTATCTTTCCTCTTCTCCAAAAACCGGTGGAGTGAAGCTCTCCTTGCGATTGGCAGATCTACAAATTTGACCAAAAAGAGCAAAAAGCAACATTAGCTAATCACTTTCTATACTCAAAAAATCAAGCAAATCCCGCCAGGTTTACTTTTCAGTCAAAAGTTTTTTTAAAAAAAGAGAGCAAAGTGAAAGAGAAGAAAATTACCACCGGTAATGGGTTGAGGGAAAGCCTGTGGACGTTCTTGAATGACACTATTGCCAAAGTTAGGAATGGCATTAGAGCTGGAAGGAACGGAGTTGTTGCATTCAGTTGGACCTTTTGTTATGTTAGAAGGGAAAACAGGTTGAGTCTTGGCAGGGATCGTCGGAAAAGAATTGTGCATCTGGGAGCTTCCCTTTCCGGCTAAGGCCATGATTTCCTTAGCCTTATCAGCAGGAAAATCGTCAAAAACGATAACTTTTCCCGCATAAAAGATAGTCATTTGAGCAGCTTGAGGCTCTGGGCTGCCAGACTTTTTAACTCTGTCGCAAAATAAGGAAGACTCAAATCAGTACACAGCTAAAGCTCAACTTTCAAATACTAGTGTTTCCACACATGCCCTGATCTCTTAAATGCAATGAACTCATTGAATTAAGAATATGGACTTCTAGTAATAAATGGAAGTACTCTGAATCATTCTTCTTCTGGACATCTTCTTTGAGATCAGTATGTTGAGGGAACAGTTCCATGGGTCTAAAGCTACGTGAACCGCCGGAGTTCAGATTTTGGACATCACCTGGTGGAAATAGACTCATGGTTGTTGCAGGGCCACGCATCATGTCAGCAATAGCTGCAACATTTTGATAAACCAAACTGTACATTATTCACACTATGTTTGTGAAAGCTGAACTTCCCACCTCCCAAACAACTTCTCAAGTATCAAAAAGAACCAACTGTATGTTTAAACGACAATTAAAGGGGGTTTATAATGGAGTGTCAACTAAATTAGGATGCTTTTGTCCCGAGGATATAGTAGGAATCCCAACAGAATTATGCTACATCAATATTCTCATGAACTTGGCAAATGGGGGACGTTATATTCTACTACTGAGAAATATTCAAACCAGAACTTTGAAGAGAGAATATAGGACACGTTTCAAGACTTTTGCAGACTGAAAAATAGCAGACAGACATGTTTTTTAGGACACTTTTTTCACATAATGCCCCTTGAACATGTCAATTCAATTTACCCAAACATTAGGATCTCCAAATCGGAGACTATAAAGGTCACAAGTTAAATTCAAGAGACACAACAAGAGTATTCTACAGATCTAAGTTTTCATCAAAACACCAGACGTATATTCTTCAAAAAAATCTTATGTCGAAAAAAGTGACAAACATCTCCTTTTTTTTTCTATCAGGCTAATCGAGATATATCAGCTCAGTTTTCGATCAATTGATCTATCAATTCTAACCTATCTCTTGAAATGGAACCTGAGAGCATGAAAACCCTACCTCCACCATGATTTCTCAGACAAAATAGTTCGCATACAAAAGAACATGCATCCGGAATGGTCTTTAACAAGAAGATTTATAGAACCGGAACAAAAAGAGAAACAGAGAAACAGAGATGTAAATATATATACCATTGACATTTCCATTAGCTTCGATGTTGCATGTCATCCCAAGACTTAGATCTCCAAAACTGCCTTTCTCTTTCAAATACTGACTGAGCAAACTACACCTGTGTGAGAAGCTCGCCTTCTCCGGTGACCTAGCTGCCGGTTTCTGGCCATCGAACTCCACAGAGCTAGACATATTAAATCAAACAACAGTTCTCACAATCTTCTTCCAGATTCTTCTCTTTACAACATTTGATTGGCATGCAAACGAAGAAGGAAAGGGAGAAAGAGGAGGAGGAGGAGTTAAATAAGCACAGAGAGAGCTTTATAAGCTACAGGCTATGGCTGCTTCCTTGCAGCTTCGCGCGCCTGTGGGGGCAGTTAAATAGGACCTTTGTTCGTCTTCTCCTTCTTTACTTTTCTCTCTCTTTTCTTTTCTTTTTTTCCAAATACTTATAATTTATTATAAAATAAATAGTAAATACAGATATTTGAAACACGTGTTAATTTTGTATTTGGAAACGGCGATGTTTGCGTTCCACTACTTTACCCACTCCCGACATTTTCCTCACGTTCTCGTGTTTGACAGTTCGAGCCTTTTGCTCTTTCCCTTGTTTTCACGTTTCAGATTCCAATGCTGTTTGGCTACGGTTATAACGTTTATCCCAGGAGAGGGATACGTGGGAGCCCACGTCTCGCACGTGTTTTACTAAATTCGGAAAAAACAGTGTTTCTGCTCAGAACCCCACAAACACGATGCGGATGGAAGGATGGGAAAAGAGTGCACGCAGAAAGCACATGTCCTCCCCACCAACCAGGTTTTGCCACGTGGGGGGGAAGAAGCGCGTTTCCTGTAGGGTAAATTCCACGTGGGAAAATTGTAGGCTCTCTTATCACAAATATATATAT
>JANIJH010000008.1:2397676-2408994 GCA_024520975.1 Erythroxylum areolatum
ACAATTTTGGTATTATAAAAAGGACTTGTCGTGCCTAGCTTAAATTTGATCATAATTACTACTTTTAAAATTCAAAATGTCATGATTGAGTAGGGTTGGTTGAAACTCGATCACATGCTTTAAAATTAGTTTAATGCTTTAAATTATTATTAGTGGAGGGGTTGAAAATCCGCATGGAAAACGCGGAGGGAGAACGATAGGATCATTCATAGGAGCAGCCAAGTCAAAAGCAGGAGTGGCGGTGGGTAGATTCACGGGTGTCCCCTGACTTCCCTTCCCTCTTCAATAACATAATAGTCAATATTGGAATTTAAAAGAAAACAATGTCACTTCTTTACGAAACACCCTCCTTTTAGCCTCTATATTACATCATGTGCCACCATCGTCCTTGTTCATGAACTTTAAAGAATCCTAACAAAATTAAAACATAAAAGATATTCACCACCTTAAATTGTAAGGTCCGGAATCGAGTGGTAAGAGATAGATTATAAGTAGCTAGTATTGTTAATAAATTGAGAGAGACTAAGCTTAAGTGAATTGGGCATGTGAGTAGGAGGCCCTCTAATGTTCGAGCACAGAGCGGTGAGAGAATAATCCTTAGTGAATACAAGAGAAGAAAAGGGAGGCCTAACAAAAACTGGAAGGAAGTGATTGAGAAGGATTTATCAGAGTTGGTTCTCACTCAGGTAGTGGCTAGAAATAGAAAAGTATGACGTGATCGAATAAAAGTAAAAGATTAATCTTTAAAGTTCGCCAAACCAGTACAGTAATTGTTTGGCGATGTTATGCGAGATACGCAAATTTTCGTGTAAGAAGTCCAACCCAACGTCCATTCTCCCTTTTCTAAGTATAAGTCTTGGATAAGGCTTACGGGCATTCAACCTGGCTTCCCAGGGCAAGTGTACGGGGACAGTAAGATTGTCATACCTTCAGGATATCTGAGCAAGGACTCCTAACTTAATTAGAGACAAAAAGAGTCGGACTGTGCAACTTATCAGGTACTCCCAGATCTGGACTATATTAGGTATGCCTTGTTACTTTTATTTTATTTTATTTTATTTATATATTTATTGTAATTTTATTGATATAATAATTTACCGTGTTAGTTTTACCTTTTTTCCATATAACTTGCATCACTCTTATATTATCTTATTTACATGTGGTTTAACAAAAATAGCATCTCTACTATATAAGGATAAGGCTGCATATTATAAGACCTTTCTAGACCTCACTTCATTGCAGAACTTTGGACTGGATGTGATGAAGACGATGGCGATAACGACTATCTTAATTTGTAAATACTTAATCATTTATTATCTTCATATTATTACCAAAATTATATTAATTAATTATTTACTTACTAGACTGAAATTCAATTCAAAAAATCAATAATAACTTATTAAATACAAAAGAAATTTACCCCCCTGCTTATTTGAAAATGGAAAAGACTACACTGAGATGAGGATCATATTGACAGTCATGTGTTTGGCGTGATGCCCCTGTCCGCTACTTACTTGGCTTGATCAAACTTGGTATAGAACCGAAGTAGTTTAAGATTTGCAATGCGGATCATGTGTGTTAATATTTTCTTGTTAATGTCAATTTTATTCGTGAATTTAGTATTTTTCATTTCTACGTAATATAATAGCATTTGACATGCCGTGTTTACTCAGAAGTCAAGATTTACCGATTCTGGCCCTGTTTCTCTCTACAGTCCTCTTCTCATCAATGTGTAATAACCAACAGGAGGCGAAGAACTTGGTCTGTCTTAAATTTGGACGAACACACTTCACTTAGAAATGGCCTTCTTTATTTATGATACAGAGTTGACATTATTGATGCCGTTGCGTACTGTTTTCTTCTGCATTAACTACACTAGCCAATGTGTGGTATGTGTTGGTTTCATAAGTTTCTAAAGCAACCTCCGGCCCTAGAGGAGCCGTATGTTTCATAAACACTGTACTTCGGTCAAACAACGTGTTGGACTCTTAAACCCCGAATGACATAACCGTGCAGGTGTTGATATATCACGATGCAGAGCTTCTGGTTGGTTTTTTCACGGCGGCCAACATATCATATATACGAGAGAGAGAGAGAGAGAGAGAGAGAGAGAGAGAGAGGTAATTGCGTTTAAGATTCGTTAATATGAATTAATTTATAAAGGGGTCATTTAGCTATCTTAGTTATCGTTTAATACCTTTAAAATTTAAAAAATATATGAAATATCTAAAATGTCCTTCATAATATTGTAATTACAAATTTACATTTGAATGTCAAAATAATTGCATATAGTGACTAAAAAAAAGTTGCATGTTAAACTCAAAATTAAGATGATAAATGACTTGCTTTTTATGAATTAGTTCAAGATCCACCTTGAAGTTGAGTGCCTTTTGGTCAGGGGAGATCCGTGAAAAGGTGGAGGGATAGGTATTCTGGTTATATAAGAAGTTGTAAGGTCCATTAACGAGAAATTACATAGCGTTTGGTTGTTGTCCTTACGAGTGAGGACAGATGAGAAGGACATAAAATTCTGTGCCTTGTAGTATTTGCTTGCTATTCTCACTTATTTTTATTCCGTCTTTAGAGCACAATAATAGAAATTTTTTATTCCTTATAAGACTATAGTATAAGACTTCTTGTTCAAAAGACAAAAACAAAACATATAAGAAAATGTCAGAAATACCCCTTCCCAGACATAAATAATTTTTTATTTTTATTATATTATTAAACTCATCATCATCATTATTATTATTATTATAAATTTTAAACTTCTTTTTCTTCCTCTTCTTCTTCTTTTTTATTATTAATTTTAAACTTCTTATTATTATTATTATTATTATAAATTTTGAACTTATTATTATTCTTATTATTATTATACGAAATTAATTATCTTATTATTATCATCATCATCATCGTCATCATCATACGAAATTAATTTCTTATTGTTATTGTTATTATTATTATTTGTTAGCTTTTTTACTAATACAAATTATTCATTTTAAAATAATCAATGAATTACATATTTCCAATCATATTATACTGCAGGGGTTTTTTTATTATTGACATTGTTTTTATGTTTTGTCCACTGCAACCAAATATCTTTCTGTCATCGAGACGGAGATAATTTTTTTGTTCTATCAATCACAACCAAATATTTTACTGTCTCTAATTTTTGTTCTATTCTGTTTTTAAATTTTTATCTCATTCCGTCTTTGCATATTAAAAACGGTATCTAAATGCAGCGTTAATGTTGCACGCAAGTCTTGCACTGATATGGTTAAAATGAGAGCGACGTCCAACATCTGAAGGATACGGAATATGGCTCCAGGTAACAGCTACAGCCCTTTTGCTTCTGGCCACTGTATGTTCTGGTACATCTTAAAGAATAACGAGCCTGAAATAGATTACCATGTGAAGTTTGCTTCCTTGAAAGTACAGCTATATGAATGGTTATACTCAGTCCAAGGACTGGACCACCACCACCATCGATTAGGCTATGTTTCCCTTGTGAGTTTAAAAGCTTGCAATTCCCGTGGCTCACACACTTTTTTTCAATACATATTTTACGTGTTCGTATTGAATAAATTAAAGATCGAAGAATTCAACGAGTTTCTTCAATTTAATCTTAAGAATTTAACTTTTTAATTTGATTTATTTTAATAAATTTTATTATTAAAATTTGATTAATTTATTAATTAATTTATAGTACTCAAAATAAATCAATTTATTTTTATTTAATAATATATTTTTGAATTAAAATTAAAAATTTTATGAGTAAGGGCAATCACTTTTAATCATATTTTAAATTTTAAATTTTGTTCAATTTTTAACTTATTTTATAATGGTTTAATACAGGCTGAACCTTTTAAATCTTAAACCTCTTGTCTTATTTATTTAACTTTCAATCTCGTTTTTAAAACATTGAAATAGATTATTAAATATATAAGATAATTCTTAAATTATATACTTTAAATAAATCGAAATAATAACTCAAAATCAAATCCTGAATTAATTTTAAATAATATATATATATATAATATTATTAAAAGTAGCAACAAATTATATTAAATTCACACCTTTTATATTTAAGCTCAAGCGAAAACTTAATTAAAATTGTATCAAACAGTCAAACTTATCTTTATTAAACTTAGATAGCCCAAATTTTGATCACTTTAAAAGCTAATTTTTTATTTAATAAAACTATGTTGTTTTGTTTAATATTTATTAAATTTTAACCAATTATATTATTTTACTTAAATTAACTTAGACCCTTATATTTAAATTTAACTAATTTAATTTTAATCTATTGAATTTAAATTCAACTTAGTTAAAATTATTATCTCTATGTACCTCTCCTCCCGATCAATAATTACTTATTTTAAATATCAAAACGAGTTATGATTGTTCAAATTTATTAAATTAAAAAAACTCTCAAAAGATTACCATCATGCTGGACCACCATATCGCACCTAATTTTCCAAGCAAGGTAGTTGCAGCACACATATCTTGTCAAGTTGCCAAATGAGAATGGCATCGAATGGTGTGATGTGTGGGCTTTCCAAAATTGCTACAAGGAGCCTTCTCCTTTTTACGAAAATGCCTACAGCAATTAAAGCATGCCTACTTACCCCTCCGTCCTTTGTCCAATATGAAACAGATTTTGGGAGTGGCGTGAGCGTGATTGTTGTGGTTGACATTTTTTTCCGGAAACCCCACCTCCTCTCAACTCGTATCAAATCAGACTTTGGGTTATTTGCACTCGTGAACATGCCCTGTTTGTATTCGGTGCCAAGACTATAATGTATTTAGGCTACTTGCCTTCGCGTTACTTGTCACCTAGTATGGTTAATGATTAAAAAATTCTACTGATTTAATTGTAAATATTTTAAATTATTTACTTTTTTTTACAATTTTTTATTTTTAGTTTGATTTATTTTAATAATTTTTATTAATAAAAATGATTAATTTATTAATTAATCAAATAATTTTTTAAATTAATAAGTTCTTATAAATTAAAATAAATAAATTAATTTTAATTTAACAACATTTTTCAGTTTAACCTTAAATTTTTCGATTAGTGAGGATAATATCTTTTAATAATATTTTAAAATTTTAAATTTATTTAATCTTTAGTCAATTTTATAACTATCTAAAAACTTAAACATTTTATCTTATTAGTTTAACCTACAGTTCAGTTTTTAAAATTGAGTAAAACTGATATTATACCATTTAATATTATACTATTTATTGCAAAATAGCATCCAAATTATATAGTTTTATACATTAAAATTATTTTGTGACTTATGAAATTTTGTTTTTGCATTGTCCATCTAAATTAGAATAAATTAATTTAACTCAGTGTATTACTCTTTTCTTTTCTCTATTTAGCTGTATGAGTTGGGTAAGGTTAATAAATTTTTATGTAGTTACAATGTGATTTTTCTCATACTTATTTTAGTTAATAAACGGATTTATTATGTATATTTTTAATTTTTTTGGAAAGCAAATGACTTATTTTTATTTAAATTTTACACCAAATAAATACTCTTAAACTCTCTTATCTTAACAGTTTAACTTTTCATTTAGTTTTTAAGTTGTTGCCAAAATGTAGTCCTTCTCGCTTACAATCATTTCCACCCCATAATCAATGGAAATTAGCACTAGTGGTTTACAAGAAACCCTTCCTGAAGCAACCTAATCAAAACGTGTGTTATACTTATCTTATTTAAATGGTTTTTGATGCAAATGCATCTAATGATTAGATGCTCCCGAGTTGGACAGCATCAAAACATAGGCAAAAACAAAATTAGTAAAACACGAAGTAAGGTAGAAGATGAAATGAATTCAATCAAACTAGGTAAACGGAAGGTAGGTTGGTTGGTAGGTAGGTAGGTCCAAAGTGAATAATCATAAATTGTTTAATTAGTTAGGAGCATACAGCAATCATGTCAAGTGCAGTTCCAACACGGGAACAACCAAGTCATGGATCACCGTCTCACAAAATGAGATTACCAGCGAATTTGGCCCCTTCAGGAAAGTTGTTGGGTGCAAGAATCTCAGGTTCAAATTCTGGCAATGGTAATGTGAAAGTTTCATCTAATATGGTGACTCTTTATACGCACAGAATAATAAGCTACTTTTCTAAAGAACTTAATAAGATTAAACCATGATTTATCCCTCGTCACTCCGTCAAGCCGAACTGTGAGGAGCACTTGAGGTGGGAGATTTCACCTTTTGAGTGCAAGAGATTAATAGTGAATTTGAGTTTCACGTGGTTTAATTATAGCAGTATAATCTCGTGATAGAACCTAAAAGGACGACAGGTCAGGTAAACCAAATATAGGTCCGGAATCGTCACGAGGATGGTGTTGGGTCTACCAAAGCAGGGGCTGTTCGTAAGATAAAGGTGTTACAAAGTCGTGCATTAGCCAGTAATGAGACTATAGAAGGAAAGCTGATCATGACACAGATTTTTTTCACCTGAAAAGTAAATCCGTTTTGCAGTTGCGGGAATGTGCTTTTCACTTGTCAATAGTTGCACTTCCCTGAATTTCCTTTCCTAATACTATTGTCCATGTCAAATCTTGCAAAAGACAAGAGTCTGGTGTTTCTGAAACTGCATCTGGGACTAAACAGGGGAATAGTGCTCACAGGTCTGCTCCAGTTTCGTATGGATCAGGCAACGGAGGGTGTTGTAAGGAAGAATTGGTTAAGGGAATGCCAAGAAGTTGAATAGGGAAGAAAAGAGGGGCGACAAAAAAAAAAGAATTCATGCTGGAGGTCCAATTGATCGGACCTTTCGGATCCCCCTCTCGAATCTTACTCGACTTAAAGCCTAATCAGACCAGACTTAGTCCCAATTGCCAAGCCCGACAGTATTATCAAAATCTGAACAAAACGAAGTTACAGCAAAAAGAAATCACCAGAACATGAGTAACGCAGAAAAAGGTACAACAGAGGAAAGCATCAAATAGACCCTCTAGCTCAAAAGTTCGAAACTGGGATAATTTTAGGTTCAAGTATAAAATTCATTGGCAGTAAAAAAAAGGCATGCTTGCATCGTAAAGAGCCTTTTAATGTATAAACAACTGAAAATTTCTGTACATAAAGCTCTTCTGAGAACAGAATGAAGATCCAAAGAATTATGGAGTGATGACAACAGGAAGCTAAGTATAAGAAGAAGATTAACTGCTCCAAATTAAATGAGCTCCTGAAAGATGCACAACCTTGGCAACTTGATCAAAAATCATAATCTATGTCTGTTAAGTTCTGGGAAGCAGAGCGCTTGACAAGCCGTCCCTGTTCATCATACCGATCCAGATTCTCACACGGGGCAGGAAATATGGTCCCGATTACACAACCTTCAACAAAGGCACACTGAAATATGTGCTTCTTCTTGTATGTTAATCCCACTGACATATCCCGGAAGGTCACGTTCTTAACTGGAATTTCTTCACTCCCATGTATACGTACAGGCACACGCACACCCTGGCCATGAATCCCAGTGAAGCTAATATCCTTGAGTATTGGAAGCGCCTTTGGATCATAGCCTTCGTCAGGGTGCTCGTTGTAATCTGTCTTGATAACAATTCCAACTCGTACATTGTCAAATGTTATGTTCCTGTAGTTTATGCTTCGAACATAACCACCTCTTCCAGGGGCAGTCTTGATCCGAACTGCCCGTCTTGAACTCCATACAAGGACGTTCTCCACATTAACATTTGATACCCCACCTGACATCTCACTGCCAATTGATACTCCAGCACTGTTTCAAAGTTCAGTCAAGGCAGGATCTCGGTTACCATTTGATTTGTGATGACGTGCAACAACATTCCAGGAAAGCTAAGAGCCTAGGAGGTGTTAATCTAATGGAAGAATTTTCTTACAGATTCTATACAGATATCACAGGAAATAAATCCCCAATATAACAATTTGGATGAAGTCAAGCAACCAAATTCAGTATTTCCAGGCTGCTAACATGGCCAGAAATATTTCTTTGACACAAAGGTCAGAGTCGATCCTAGCACCCAAAACTATTGCTAAAGACACCATGGTCCATTATAATGTTTTTCCCATGAAGGCCATCAAGGTCTAGTGCACTTATTCTATGGATATAATTAACTATACATCTAAACATTTTTCCAAAAAAAAAAAAACTGTACATCTAAACTGCTAAGAAACTTAAATTTGCTTATTTGCGGATCAGTCCAGACATCCATGAACACAATGTAGGAACCTTCAACCAAACATACATTAACAATGGGACGTGGATCCCATGGCTAGATGAGGCTACTTGAATGATCTATTGATACAATGGCTCATATGTAATGTAATGTGAAAATTTTGATCATGTAGTTACTAAAAGCCCTTTGATAAGAACAAAAGAAGTGTTGAACTCAACCATTTACAAGTCTCACCTGACCATAGAGCGAACCACAACGTTACGGATGAGAATATTTGTTGACGGATGTCCATACTTAATTCCATACTGATCCCAGCCACTTTTGATAGCAATTCCATCATCTCCCACACTTATATAGCAGTCTTCAATCACCATATCCTCACATGAATCTGTTTATTAAAAGAAACAAAAAATTAAAAGCACTCCAAAGTCAGTATGGAAAGATGAAAGTTTCTACAAATATCATAAACAAACTTAAGAGACCAATAAACTGAATAGTAGCTACTGCCTTTCCTAGGTTCGGTCAAAGGATTCATTTCAGCCGGTAAACCTAACACAACTTGTCACTACTTACCAAGTTTCAGCACTATACTTCTCTTTAGTATTTATATTCATTTTATACTACTATTTTCATTTTGGAGACTTAAAAGAATTGATTAGGTTTGACCTAACTAAAGACCCACTTAGCGCATACTAAATGCCCGTAGAAAGAGTTGCAATTGTAAGAAACACTCACCAGGATCGATTCCATCAGTATTTGGGGCTTCGAATACTGGAGCCAGTATCGTGACATTCCTGATTGTAACATTCTTGCAGTCATATGGATGAAGAGTCCAAAATGGGGAATCACGTAATGTTATATTGGAAATAAGGATGTCACTTGACCACATTATCTGTACAAGGGGACCCCTGGTATGGTTAAGAAGCTTTTGACGATACTTCTTCCACCATTTTTGACCCTGTCCATTTAAGGTACCATTATGTCCTGTTGGTTTGCAAGGGGAAAGAAAGATAAAATCAGACTCAATTAGTACTTTAGCCATTTTTCTAATTAGAAGTTGACAAATATTGTATTAACCATAATGAGATCAACACCAGCATTTTCTACCCTCTGAATCAAGTAATAAGGAAACAAATTGTGTAGGTTACGTAGTGATATCTTCTGTGTTTAGATATTGGCATGGATGTAAAATTGAAGTGTTGGATCAATTGCATTGGAAGTAGCAGATTAGTTGAGTGCTTGGTTAAGAAGAAAATGTAACTTGTTTTCTAAATAAAATACCAAAAAAAAATCCTTTCCTGCATAACTACTACCTCTAATGGACTAATAAATCAAGGATGGACTCGAAGGTCATTCTTGACACTGAACCACTTGATTGTCTAACAAAAGCACTTAAACCCAAACGGAATTCTAGTGGACTGTTCTAACTTTTAAAGTAACACACGATAATGGATCAATGCAAACAAAGCTCTTAACATGTGCAGAGAATGATAAATCTGGTGCAAGAAACTGAGTGGCACAATACCAAATCGCATGAAAATGCCTTCACATGCTTGGTGAGTAGTGTCACAAGAAAAAGCCAATTGCAATTTACTTCCATTAGCAAATAACAGTCTTCACTCATCTGTTTAACTTAAACCACAGTCCTTTCACATTTTACCTTCTCTATTTAATCTATAAACCATTCTTTACTCTTTAAGAACATTTTCTAGGCTCCTTCAATGATTGCCCACATAGTTTTCACGTCTCCAATATTTATGCAATGTTTTCAAGTAAACATAATCGCCACGTAAGAGGTCAGGAACAAATTATCAGAATTCATGCCGTAGCTTGGACAGAACCTTGGTTCTCAAGTGGACCTCAAGACCCAACACAATTCTTGAGTCTATTGATGCCAGACTAATCAACATCCAAGAAACTGACACAAATGTATACATCTTAATGCTTACTTTTTTGCTCGAAAAGTTTCAGAACGTGATGACTGACCTGTTATTACAACATCTTTGAGATTTTGGCCATGGATTAAACTCCCATAGCGAGGCCCAGGATGCTCTCTTCCATACCCATACGAAGGTAATGGAGGCATTAGTGGCCAGTATTTCTCGTCCTGTTAGATATTACACATTAAGAGAAATCCAAATTAAGCAAAGAACTTCGATTGTAAGAACAAACAAAACTAAGATAATCATCAAAGTCGGTCTGAACTTTTTGGCATGTATTCCGTAGTTAAACTTGTTTATAACAGTTAAAGTTTTTAGAATGATCGATAATCTAACACAAGTACACTAAATGCATTTGTTAGACCATGCCCAAATACATATACAGTGATCACTCTTCACTCTTCTAGTTTAAGCACTTTAATAAGCCAAAAGGCACCTCAGAAGCACTAACTACAAATATTAACTAAACAACTGCAAATCTAATTTTCCTGCACAAAGCCAATTGCAGCAACAAACAAAAGGTACTGCATAAAAGGTAAAGAAACACCTCCACTATTTTCTTGATTGTACATGGTTCATTCAATGTTTCTGAAATCATTCATGTATATTAGCATCCTAGTGAGGAATCTCAAAGTAGCTATTATGAACAGGCACGAATTTGAGTATCTGAACAAACTAGCAGCAGAGGCACTACTCAGACTGATGCAACTTTTCTTTTGCAATTTAGATCCAACTAATGAAAGCAAGCTCAGAAACGAGCTATAGCAGAACATTAACAATTGATCAACAGACACCAGTTACTATCATCCCAAAATCAAACCACACAGCACTGCAGAACTCCAGAAATAGAAACTGTTAGTAAGAGAACAATGACCTGAATTCCAAGTATAACAGCATCCTCAGCAAGAAACAGAGTCATATGACTAGTAAGATTAAAGGGCGCCGTGAGCCACTTCCCGGGTGGTACATTCAGCTGCCCACCGCCTCTCTTCCCCAACTTCGAAATAGCCGAAACAGCTCTTTCAAAGGCCTCTGTATTTAAAGTGACTCCATCGCCAACTCCTCCAAAATCCGTCAAATTGAACGCCACAGGCCTCAACTTTGGCATCGGCTTAACCGGGCCACTCCAAAACACCGAAAGACCTCCACCAACCACATTCCTCTGCCACAGAAACACAGAAGCAAACGCCGCGAT
>JANIJH010000008.1:2409004-2451074 GCA_024520975.1 Erythroxylum areolatum
ATCCACAGAACCGTGAAAAGGGTCTTGTGGGAAGACAAAAAGGCCGCTACTCGCTTTAATTCAACTCTCTGGTGCTGGAATCGACCCAGTGGTGATGTCACCGTCTCTAACATCGTTAAATTACATGCAAAAGTTCGCAACTTTAATGATTTTCCGTCCTGGGTTTTCGTAGTTCTCTCAGTATCAGTGTTTATTTTGATCCAGAGAGAGACAAGATCGAAACTTACGACATGGGAAGTTTGCAGATTTAGGATTTTCCAACATGGATCTGAAAAGTGAAGAAGGAGAAAATTGTTTCTATTAGTTTTTGGGAGAGACGGGTATTGGGTGAGAGGTTAGTAATTGGAACTGGTGGGATTGTTGTTCCTGTCGCAGTAGTTGTTGCCGCTGAAGAATGGATTGAGTGCATAAAAAGAAAAGTCCTTTATCTTCAAAGATTTAATATTTGAGCGTGTTTGTGGACCTGCGGTTCTATGATATTATAATAATCACAGTAGTTCTTGACTAATGACTAGTTAATCACGGTACGATGATAATGTTACTTAAATCACAGAGAGGATCCTTGGCACCTAATGTTAATAGGGGGACACGTTTCTCCGATACGCTGAAGTAGTGAAAAATAGAGCCGAGAATATGGTCAATAAAATGATAAATTCCAATTCACGATTTACTCCTGAAAAATCAAAACTTTTGTACATCTCCATTTCAATCTTCTGTCAACGCGAGACAGCTTCCTGCACTGAGTCATTTCCTGAATCAAACTCACTTGCATCCCGGTAAGAAAAATTGGAAATTGATGAGAAAAAATGTAATGGTGGAAGGTTGTTATCATTAGGTGAAACAGGTGGTGAGTTGCAATCAGTTTATTTAACTGAAAAAAATGAGGTAGATGAGCCACACCCACCAAAGGAGGAAGTAAAGAACAAACATGATATACTTTGCCTGGTTGGTTGACTCTTAAGTACACCTGAGTTATGAACTGGTTAAATTCGGTTTCCGGGATTTTTTTTTTCTTGGTGAAGATTAAGGATGTCTCTATCTTGAGCAATCGGCATCAAGTCTTAGATGGGCTTAAGCCACTGCTAGATACAGTTTTGACTTCCAGAATGTCGTTAAAGCAAGTGACAGTTTCTAGCCTCCAAGGTACAATTCCTATATTTATAACCGAACCACCAAATTTCAGGGTAGGAGTTGTTGTAATCTGTTTAATCCAACATCGGTTAACAGAATCGTTTGAGTTTTAAGAAAGTTCTTACAGTTCAATCCGGGAAAGTAGCGAAATCTGCCATCTCATTCTCATCAGAGGTTAAAAAAGCCCATGTTTTGACAAGGTCAACTATTGTTGCAGACCTCTTCATTTCTATGTATCTGTCTCCGAATTCCCGCAAATTCTCTCCTTCTCTAATTACTCCCCTCTTGCTATTCTTAGTATCTCAGATAATCCCTTCCAGGTTCATCATCAATTCCTTCTCTCAAAGCCGCCTGCACACACATACCTACGCACATCATGAAGCATCATCTTCTCCAAGCGAAGAAGTTGAACAGAAAGAAAGAAAACTACCATAAGACAGACAACCTTAAACAGAAGTCTGTGCGGACAGCGGCTCTTTTTTACCCGGAGCTGTTCCACATTTCCGGCTCTGCGATGGCCGCTGTTCGCCGCATAGTCCTCCTTACCT
Organism: Erythroxylum areolatum; assembly: GCA_024520975.1. Lineage (NCBI taxonomy): Eukaryota > Viridiplantae > Streptophyta > Magnoliopsida > Malpighiales > Erythroxylaceae > Erythroxylum > Erythroxylum areolatum. The sequence goes on from JANIJH010000008.1 coordinate 2,410,684, forward strand.
TCCTTTCGCTGTGCATGTGTAATCCATCTTTGTCATTGACAGAAGAAGAAACTCTCCTACAGCTCAAAAAATCATTCACCATGTCTGATGCTTTAAATAATTGGAGTCCTGGTTCAGCTCCTTGTGCAAAAGGATGGGTAGGCGTCATTTGTTTTGGTGGTGTAATCACAGGTCTCCGTCTCTCAGACCTAGGCCTGTCAGGAACTATTGACGCTGGAGCTTTAAAAAATCTCGGTAACCTCAGGACCGTAAGTTTTGTGAACAATTCATTCTCGGGTCCAATCCCGGAATTCAATAAGCTTGGCGCATTAAAGTCACTCTTGTTATCTCATAACAAGTTTTCTGGAGAGATTCCAAATGATTTCTTTTCCTCCATGACGTCTTTAAAGAAAGTTTGGTTATCTGCTAACGAGTTGAGTGGAAAAATACCGGAGTCATTGTTGCAATTGCCACGTCTCAAGGAACTCCACCTTGAAGGTAACCAATTCTCTGGATCAATCCCACCATTGAAACATCCCGATGTGTTGAGTTCCTTAGACTTCTCACACAACAAACTCGTAGGATTGATCCCACCGAGCTATTCCAAGTTCACTGGCGCTTCTTTTGCCGAAAACGACGGTCTCTGTGGCAAACCGCTTGACAAAGAGTGCACCGGCTTGCAAGAAACACCGTCATCGACCACTCAACCCGAAAGTTCGACATCTGGTAATCGCAGATACATCGTTGGGGGTGCAATTTTAGCACTGGTGATAGTTATTAGCTTGTTTGGAGCATGTTTCTCAAACAACAATAAAAATGGCGACTTCAAAATGCTGCAGAAAGAAAACCTAAACGAACCAATGCCAGCGTGTGAAGATGGTTCCACTGATCGGCCTCAAGAGTCATCAAGTCGAAGAGGCGGTGAAGCGTCTAAACGAGGTTCTCATCACAGCAAGAACAACATAGGTGATTTGATCATGATTAACGACGAAAAGGGTTCGTTTGGTTTACCGGATTTGATGAAGGCCGCCGCAGAAGTGCTCGGGAATGGCAGTTTGGGATCTGCGTATAAGGCCTTGTTGACCACAGGGTTGGCGGTGGTGGTGAAGAGGGTGAGAGAGATGAACATGTATGGAAGAGACATGTTTGATGCCGAAATGAGACGATTTGGGAGGATTAGACACACTAATATTTTGACGCCATTGGCGTACCATTTCAGGAAGGAAGAAAAATTGTTGGTCTCAGAATACATGCCCAAAGGCAGCTTATTGTATGTCTTGCATGGTATGAAGTCACTACCGTGCTTTTTCTTTTCCAAGCTCCTTTCTGGCGGACAGTGGACTTAGTGTTCTGCACATACAAAAATTTACAGTAACATGAGTTTTATATGTTCTTCTTCTTCCTCAGGTGATCGTGGAATTTCTCATGCCGGTCTGAATTGGCCAACCCGCCTGAAGATCATCAAGGGAATAGCCAGTGGATTGAAGTTTCTTTACTCAGAATACGAAAGCTATAACCTCCCGCATGGAAATCTCAAGTCCAGCAATGTTCTTTTAACTGATGATTACGAACCACTGCTTACTGACTATGCCCTCGATCCGCTAGTCAATCCAAGCCATGCAACGCAAGCTATGTTGGCTTATAAAACCCCAGAATACGTTCAGAGCCAACAAGTTTCTTCCAAGTCCGATGTCTATTGTCTAGGAATCATCATTCTCGAAGTCATCACCGGGAAGTTCCCTTCTCAATACCTCAACAACGGTAAGGGAGGGACTGACGTTGTACAATGGGCACAACAAGGAATTTCTGAGCAAAGAGAGCAAGAATTTATCGACCCAGAACTTGCAAGCAATACAGATTCAATCCATCAGATGAAGCAGCTACTCCACATTGGAGCTGCTTGTGCTGAAAGTGATACTATGCGACGGTTAGAAATGAAGGAGGCCATTAGGAGGGTAGAAGAAGCACAGGTTTGAAGCATCGTTAAATATGTTGTATAGGTTGGTGCATAGTTGCATGTTAGGGTTGACAGGAATTGTAGGACAGGTCTTCAGCATCCATGTCCATTACTTCCTTAAAAAACTTCGTATGCTGCAGATTTTTGGATTAACCTATTGGGAGATCCGAAAGTTATGCGTGATCACCATTAACACAGTTCACAGAGATTATACTTAGCTGCGTTCCAAAGCTTAGGGAATGAAGCACAAGAAGAAGACCAAGCATTTTCACTTATAGAAGTGAGCACACATATTGGAAATGTACAAAGTTCTTTTAGGCAAATGGAGTTGTTTTTGTAGCCTTTTTCTCCCCAGAATTCCATGCTTGGGACTTGCTTGCTATTCCTTCAAGCTAATCAGATCTTCTTCAGGGAAAATCACTTGGAATCTGTATCTACAGGCTTGGCCTCAGGAATGTCACGTTAGGACCCTTTTCCAGGAAATGGTCATTCCACATAGTCTTGTAACCCTCTCTATTCATAGTTTTGGTATGTTTGTTTTCAAATATTTTTAAGCTTACTCTTTAAATTTGATAAATACATTTTAGTTGAGGCTAATCCAATTTATTTTAACTTGTTAATTTTAAGTTAGTTTGAGGTGATTTTTTATAATTAATTAAATTAAAAAATATATTAAGCCTAATTTCATTCGAATACTAAACATCAAATTTAAACGATTTATTAATTATAGATATAATCCAATATTCCTTCGCCGCAATTAACATAATACTTTGATTATTTGGTATAAATATTTATTATATTTATTTTTTATTTGTAAGATCAGAGTTTGCTATAAAAATAAAATCTTATGAGTCAAATTATGACTAAATAGTTAAGAATTTACCTATTTTTTATAATTTAATAAATTATAGAAATTTTTACTGGGAATTAATTTATATTGTAATATTAAGTTGACAAGGGCAATTAATTATTATTATTTATTTATTTTATAATATTATAAAATTGATAAGAGTAAGAAAACTACTATAAAATTATTTTTTTTACTTTTGATATTAGCTTTTTTGATTGATTTAGTGTTTAATGCTTTGGGTTTGATTATGTTAGGATTTCAGACTTTTTTTTTTGAATTAAAGTCGAGTTTTTTTTATGCTTATTAGCTCTCCTATTATCTGAGTATGGTGTTTTTTTTACAATGCTTTAATGTTTTATTATTCTCTTATCATTTGGATATTGGTGTTTTTGTATAGATAAAGAGACAATATATTTCGTTTTCTAAAAAAAATATATTTTGTTATATTTTAGTTTTAAAATATATTTTATTTTTAAAAGTCGAGTTATATTTTATTTATTTTTTATTTATTGTAATTTTATTTATATACTTATTTAGCATGTCAGTTTTACTTATTTACTTCATCACTCTTTTATTGTCAAATTTACATGTGAGTCTATCGAAAACAACCTCTTTATTATATAAAAATAAGGCTGCGTACTATCAGACCTCCTCAAACGACACTTTATTTTGAAACTTCAGATTGAATATGATGATGACTATAAGCAAAAAGAGAGTTATATACTAAAATGATTAACTTCTTCATGAAAACTATAATTATTTCTAATCAATTTTATCTTTGTGATATTAATGGAAAATTAATTAAAAAAGAATAATCACAGTGTTTCTTTTTTTTTAAATAATCATTTTCACTAACGAAAAGGAAATCAGAATATCAGATTAGGTCACTCAAAACTACGTCGTACTCCTACTTCAAAGCTGGCATGTGCTTAGCGTGTGTAGTTTGCAAGAGACTAGAGAGATTCTATGGTGGCAGCTAAATGAACACGCGGGGCTCCCTGACTCACCCACGTGGCGCTCCACAGATAACTGTTTTTTTTAAGCGTCTTCTTCACTTACAAAGATCACCATATTCACACTCACAGACCTCTCAGCGGCGCCCAACATGTACAGGACGATTGCACGGCGACTACTCTCCGGCGCAACCTTCAATGGCAGTGACTACGCTCTGCGGGGATTTCGAGGTACCGTCACCGCCGGTTCTCGCTTCACCACTTCAACGATTCCTCGGCCACTCTCTGATCAAAACCCTAATCAACACGTGGAGACCGTGAATCCTCAACCCAATTCATCGGCGTCGTCGTCGAACCAATCGACTGCCGAGGAGGCTCTTCGCCGCGAGAGGCAGAGGCCTAGAACTGAATACCAGGAAGAGCAAGCTAATGTGCTTCGAGCCTCACTTCGGCACGTGGTCTGTATTTCTTCCATTCATTTCAAAATCTACTCCTTCATGAATAGTTGGGAAAGGATTTTTTTTTTAATTTTCTTGAAATAATTTGCTAATGAAGACAATTTTTTTGTGCAAATTAGACAGTGCATGGTTGATGTTTCTTCTAAAGTTGTGTTTTCGGATGGATGCAGTTGAGTTTGGGATGGGGTGAAGAAGCGATGATCGCAGGTGCAAGGGATGTGGGAGTGTCCCCTTCAATTGTTGGATCTTTTCCTAGGAAAGATGCTGCACTTGTTGAGGTGCTTTTACGTCAAGTTCTACTTTTAACTGTGTATACTTTCTTTTTTCATTATTCATGAAGTTAGATGAACTTTTGTCTTTTGTTTGTGTATTCGAATTTTAGCTTGAGTGCGGTTAGTTGATGTATCCTTTTGCATTGGTTGCAAATTGCAATTTCCTAGTTCATTGGCTGATGTTGCTATTTGGCTACAATGAATAAAATATCAGGTTTATTTATGCTAGTAATTTGTCTAACATGGAGGACTATTTTAGCTATTCAGGAACCATAGTGCTTCAGTTTCTTTGTAAGATTATACTAGTGATGATCCTTATATGTGATTCTAACTTTTTTTTTTGTTTGATCGTTCAGTTTTTCATGGATGAATGCTTGCAAAAGTTTATTGATAGAATTGACTGTGAAGAGAAATTGCAAAACTTGGTACCCAGTAAGCGCATTTCCAAGCTTGTCAGGATTCGCCTAGAAATGCAAGCTCCTTATATATCAAAATGGCCTCAAGCCCTGAGCATCCAAGTACCTGATTATATTACATTTTCTTCAATTTTTATTTTTGGATTTGGAGCTTGAATTTTTACGTTTATTTCTGCACCATCCTTTCCAGGCACATCCATCAAATGCACCAATGAGCTTCAAGCAGCGTGCAATGCTGGTTGATGAGATTTGGCATGCTGCAGGTGATGAAGGCGCTGATATAGATTGGTACGTGAAGCGCACTGTACTTGGTGGAATATACTCAACTACAGAGATTTACATGCTAACTGATAGTTCAGCAGGTTTGTTTTCTCTTATCTATGATATCTGCTGTATGTAGTAGATTTGAGATATCTAATCTTACAATCAAATGATACAAAAATCATCTTTTCTTTCAATGGAAGAGAAAGATTGGCATTATTGAGGTATATCTTTAATTATAACAAAAGTAGAAGAAAATGTTTGTGTCTGCTTTGTGGTCCATTTTAGGCGCCTTTTATTGCATAATCTTAACTAGAAAGGTTTTGAAATGATGAAGTTTTTTTTATATAAAGTGTAGGTCATGTTTTATCTAACAAAAAAAATTCTTTGTAGATTTTCGAGATACATGGGCATTCTTAGACAATCGGGTAAAAGATGCTTTTGATCTAAAGAAGACAATTCAAGAGGTAAATCCTTCGTTATTGTGGTCTTCTATTTTGGAAGTTATGCGATGTATAACTTGAAAACCACTAAGAATGTAAGATTGCTGCAGGCTAAGTATTTGGCAGAAGCAGTTGGTGCTGGGATGGGGAGCTCCCTGCAAGGATTTGTAAGAAGAGTTTTTCGAGAGTGAACCATGTTTCTTTGGTGATCAACTGAGCTTATGCTCTAGGAATTTATGCCACTTAGTTATTGCCTCCGGGATCAATGCTGGGAGATGTTATATCACTCTTACTTGCCATAAAAGAACTCCCAAAAGCTTGAGGCTGTAGTTCCGGAAAGTTGTTGATATTAGTATTTTCACCATTGGACATATTAACTTGTGCACACAAGCCACTGTTATTTGTTTTCATCGATTGTACTTGAACAATAAGTGGATGGAAATCAAAATAAGCATCCAGAAAAATATTGTGCCTTGAGCTGGTTTTCCAATACTTACCATCAGCTGCAGAATGGGTAGCTAATGTGGAGTTCGTATATCTCATACTCATACTCTGCTTATTCACTACAGTCTATTAGAAATCTGAAACCAGGCTTGTCTCTTTAATACTCATTTCTTACCTTGAGCATGTTTGTTCATAATCCTTTGATCTGGTAGTAGTTTTCAATCCAAATGACAATTTTTGTTTAAATAATTAATGAAGTTCCAATTGTGTGGTGTCGTGCAGACGACATATTCTGTTCTGTAGCTTCAGTCCATCCATAGGCCTTAAAATAGAAAGCATCTGGTATTTAATCATGGAAGCTATCTTATGAAAGGGAAAAGGAGCAGAAGTAAAAGTTGCCTCCTTTTAACTCCACCGAGGAAACTATGCTATGTCATTACCTGAAAGCAACCAAAAGGAAGTGATTCCTAGATTCATGCCAACGTTTGGAAAGTTGCGTATATTGAAGATCCTCTGCGTCATCTTCACACGTCATCTTCACATATTTAGCCATACATGTCTAACTTCTCTATTCTCTTGACCAACCTTTTACAAATACAGGCATGGATTTTCTTGAGAAGCGACCAATTGTCTGCGACAACGGATCAGGCTCAATTAAGGTCAGTGAACGAACAATTTAGAAACTTTTCCTGGTCATCCATTCAACATTGTTTACTTTAAAGAAGAGAAATTACATGCAGGCCGGTTTCGCCGGTGATGATGCTCCGCTTGTGGTTTTTCCCAACATAATAGGCCGACCAAGAAACAAGCACACAATGGTTGGCACTGGACAAAAGGATATGTACTTTGGAGATGAAGCACAAGTAAGGCGTGGAGTTCTGAAATTGAGCTATCCTGTCCAACATGGAATAGTGAAAGACTGGGATGCAATGGAGAGAATGTGGGAATATACGTTTGACACAGAGATGAGGGTTGCCATAGAAGAACATCCTGTCCTTTTAACAGAAGCTCCACTCAATCCCAGAATCAACAGAGAAAAGATGGTGGAGATCATGTTTGAAGTTTTTGAAGTCCCGGCCACTTACATTGCTATCCAAGCTGTTTTATCCCTTTACGCCAGTGGCAGGACTACAGGTACATTAATAAATTGAAGCAATTTCCTGTCTTGGAGCTACACTACAGCATTACCCGTCCATGGCCTGAGATTTTCTATCATTTCGTAAACAAAAATGAAGAACACTTGCAAGATTCATAATTTTGCAGGGATTGTAATGGACTCTGGAGAAGGTGTTACACATACAGTTCCTATTTATGAAGGGTATGCTCTCCCACATGCCGTCCATAGGCTTGATCTGGCGGGAAAGCACCTTACAGACTATCTCTCGGTGATCCTAGCAGAGAAGGGGCACATCTTCACCACCTCAGCAGAAAAAGAAATTGTTAGGGACATAAAAGAGCGGGTCTCCTATGTTGCAATGGATTTCAAAAAAGAGTTGGTCAAATCAATGGAGAGTCAAGAGTTACATAAGAAGTATGAATTACCAGATGGTCAAGTCATTGCGGTTGGAGCCGCCAGGTTTAGGTGCCCAGAAGCTCTTTTTGATCCAAGCAGGCTAGGAATCGAGTCAGGTGGTATACATGAGATTGCTGTTAGGTCAATTAGAAGGTGCGATATGGACATTAGGAGAGACATGTTCAGTAATGTAGTGGTTAGTGGTGGTACCACTGTGATACCAGGATTAGCTGATAGATTGGCTAAAGAGCTCCGCTTGTTAGCTCCTCCTGGAGTTAGAGTAAAGGTGGTTGCTCCAGAAGAGAGGAAATACAGTGTTTGGATTGGAGGCTCCATATTAGCTTCTTTAAGCACCTTTCAGCAGGTATCATCTTCCTGCTAATTAATCTTTTATCTTCATATTAAAGCAACAGAACCTTGAAACTGGCGTATTTTCTATAGTGAATTATGATACATTTTGATAATGAAGGTTATATGCACTCGTACATGGTTCAATTTGCAACTGACCGGTACTTATTGTGGTTTTCTTTATAGATGTGGATTACAAAGGAGGAGTTTATGGAGTGTGGATCGCCTATTGTGCACAGGAAATGCTTCTGAAACATTGTATTCTTTTCTCCTTTTCTAAACCTACAATATGCATTCTTTTCTCCTCCTAGACTCGATAAGTAGATATAATAAGTAACGTTGTAACCCATTAGAATGGAATAAAGAGAGCAAACGTCTGTTTCACACGGTCACGCAGACTTGACCGCATCATCATTTCCTCTTCGCTTTTCATTTTTGGTACAATTTGCCATAGATAGAGGGAGCAGCAGGTACTTCAGAAAGCAGTTGAAAGGAATGCCACTTTTTCTTGGGGAATCACATGATCTGCAGTGAAAAACATAGTGGATTGGCATAAAAAAACAAATCACAGTCGAGTCAATAGTGATGCGCCTTTACAAAATGCGGCACAACGGTAATAAACCACGTCAATTTAAACTACTTGTTCTCTCTGGAGAAGTAAAAACCAGCAAAATATTACATTCTGGTGGGGAAAAAAAAAACCCCCAAAACCTGAACTAACACTTAAGAACACATGCATATTCAACTTGCACAAAATCCAGAAAACCCATAACACAACTCCGAATCCCGGCTTGATTGAATTTGGCCTTCAGTGATTTTAACACCTTGTCAGTTTTCTCCTCCAGTAATACATAGAACATGAATATCTGGTCATCTAAATTCTGTCCCGTTAAGGCTGCTGCAACATCTGTGGTTATGGCAAGGACTTCAAACATCAAGAGAAACTTCTAATCAAAATCAAGGAATTCCATTCTTTTTCTCATTGTTCCTTTTAGGTCTGTAGCATCCCTTTCCGCCCTTTGAGCCTGAAGTACAAGGAATTAGATTTAAGTTAGTCTAGAATTGAGAAGAGAATAGAAGCATTCACATGATATCAAAGATCAAACGGCTGCCACACAACAGTTAACTGGATCCCATAAGCTGTGATGAATGCCCCAAAAAGTTCTCTGCTCAACCTACTCTAGTCCATTGGCTAAGTTAATAAACAAATACATACATGTCAAACAACTACAATGTGAATCATTAACAGTTCAGCTTCTTGAAGATACTTTTACAGACCCATAAAAGCTTTTACGCTTTCAATTACTTCATAAGTTCATTCCTCATAAGACTGATGCCACTTAACAGATAAGCGATATAGGAAGGGATTTGAACCTGTACGTAAAAAGAAACACAACCAGACAACCAGAAAAAATGATCTACATGCCACAAAAGATGAAGCTCAGGTGAATGATATCGATTCATATTGTTGAAAAGTCAAAATGAATGATTTCGGTAAATGAGCTTAAGATAAACAACAAACTTCAATAAGTCAGGCTTGTGGCATGGTTTTATGACAATCTTCAGCAAACAGTCTACTTATTTGACCTTTGTTTTCTGGGGAAGTCACTTTATTAAAAGAAAAAACTAAGTTCAGAATCGGAGACCATATGTTTATTATGCAGAAGCCGCCAGAAGAAGAATTTGTAATGAAGCAAAGACTAAGGGCATCTCTCTATGAAAATGGATGACCTATTAAGAAATCCAGCAACATCCTAAAAGGAAATTCTTCTACCAAGATCAGCTCTATCTTTTCACCGCCTTCAAGCATAATATCACATCATCAAAGTCCCACAGCACAAAGTTGACAAAATGAAATGTCAAGTTCCAGCTTTGAAGAAGATGAAAGATGACACTTACTCTTCTTATCTCTTCTGTTGACACACGCGTCATATTGGATGGAAGCTCCTCTTTCTCCAAATCCTGTACATGGGTACAAAAAAGCAGAAGCTTTGATAAAGACAATTAACAACAGTCAAAACCACAGAACACAAAGATTATAGTTCTACCAGCTCTCCAATTAAGACCACATTCTCTCCACGAATTACATAAAGACCTAATGGGATGTCACAATAAAGATCACCGACGATCAGTCTTTCACATGCACCTTCAAGAACAACATTAGCTGCACACGGGAAGAGACTTCTCATCAATAATCACGTCAAACATGAACATTATAAAAAGAGAAAGTAGTAATCACAGGCATAGATACTACAGCAAAGGTAAAAACTTCTACCAAATTGGTCAAAAGATCGTAGTATCCCCATGAGTTTTCGACCATCTCGTAGCAATACAAGAAGTTTTTCTGGGATTATATACAGCTTGGAGTCAGTCATATACCACAAAAAGAAAACAACAATACAATTCTTGAAAATATTCAGATCAGACCTTAACAACACATTATAAAAAGAGCATATAAGAAGCAACAACTTCACCAGAAAAAAGATACCCTGAATCGAACAGTACCTCGACTACCCCAAATTGAAAACAAACCCAGCACAAAAATCACAGAATAAAAATTAAACAAACGGATAAATAAAAAAAGACGCTAACTTGAGGGCAATCAAGCAGCACAACCGCTTGCACAAGCCATTTCTCACCGAGAAAAAAAAAGAATAAAACCAAACCAAAAATAAGAGAGAGCGATAGCTAACTGTCAAGGTAGCTGGCGAGAGAAGTGGAGAGGAAAACATCATCTGGGGCAGCCCAAGACATTGAGCTTTTCTGGATCACTTTCACTTGTTAATTCGCCAACTCTTATTAATTCACCAACCAATAGCATTGGCTTCTTCACAAACCCAAATCCCCCCAAAGAGAAAAAGATTTTAAAAAGAAGAAGAAAACCCTAGTCTTCTTCTTTGTAATTAAATCACAAAAACCCTAATTAGCAAGAATCGAGCTTTCTCCAATTAAGGGAACCATTTTCTTTCTTGAGATTATAGAGAGAGATAAGAGTAGGTTTACTGACAAAAGACTGTTAGTATTTATGATTTTTTGATTTCATATTAACGTACAGTCCCGCTTATTGACCGTTTGATCTTGATCACGATGAACGGACAGGTATCACTATGGTGATCCTTTGGTCAACTACCGCTTCTGCTTATTTATTTACAGATTTTCAGATTGAAATATCAAAATGTTTTTTATATTTTTTTATTTCATCTTTTATGAAATTGTTTATACAAATTATCCTTTATTCATAAATAAAGTAATATTCCTCTTATTCAATAAAAGGATATAGCACATTGAAGAAATGCATATTTAATAATGATTTTAATTGAATAAGAGGATAGAGCAAATTGAAGAAATGCATATTTAATAATGATTTTAAAATTGAAATTTGACTACATATATGTTTGGTTGAGTTTTTGGACGATGAATAAGTACTTTTTCTACTACAAAAGTCTTTTTTTAGAAAAATGATTGTTTGACTTTAAAATAAAAAAATACGTTTTTAATAGATATAGCTTTTTTGGCAGTCAAAATACAAGTTTTTAAGAAGCTTAAATTTGGAACTTTTCAAAAAAGTACTTTTTCAGGTAAATTTTTCAGATCAATTAATGAACCTATTTTTAATCCCTTTTGTCCTTATGTTTTACATATAATTTCCATAATATCTCAAACTCATATTCACGTTTATTTTAGGATTTATATAATATTATTTGATTTTTATATATTTTAATATTTATTTTTAATATTAGTTTTACTTATGTTACAGGCCCATATAAAAGATTTGGTTAGATATATTTTTATTTATGTTTCATATGATTTAAAATTATATAATAATTAATATATTGTATTTTGTATATTGTTTAATATACTTTAAATAATATTTATATGTATAAATAATTTTTATTACAAAATAAAATATAATAAAGATTATTTAAAGTACTTTTTATTTTTATGTTGCCAAATAGTCTACTGTATAAAGCTCTTTTTTAAAAGTTATTTTTATTTTTTAATTGACAACTAAACAGTCAATTAACTTATTAAAAAAGCTCTTTTAAGAAAAATTCCACTAACAAAAGCTCTATTTTCAAAAAATCTACTGATATAAGCCTACCTAATCAGAAACTTCATTTTGAAGAGGTCTAATAAGCAGCTTTTATCTGATGAACATGAATGGTAATAATTAAATAATTGATTAATTAATTAATTTTAATAGTTTATTTAATGCGTATTTAATCGTTTCAGCACCATTGATAGCGCAGAAAGTGGAGATGTAGGATTTTAAATTTTTAATGACTGGAAGATTTCAACAATGAAGCAAAAAGCTGAATGATCCCTTCACTAGCCTGTAATCCCCCTCTTTTAACTTTGCATGTATCAGGTCCCCACCCTGAACACTTGCCATGATAACAAAGAAACAACCGTTTCAACAGTGGAAAGTTAGCTATCCCTATTGCTAAATTCGGTTCTTTTCTTTGCAAGTACCAACACCAGTACAGTCAACCACTGGTAGAAAAAACCCATCTGCTTCTGACGTGGGAGCTTCTGCTAAACTTGATTCCTTGCAAGTTCTAACATCAGACACCAGTACAATCAAGTACTAGTCAAAAACCTTTCTATAGAATAATAATAACATGGCAAATTCGTATTGCTTCAGATGTGGGAGTTCCATGGATTCTTAGCTTCAGGTTATATCTCCAGTACTATATCTGCAACAGAAAACAGCCATGTATATTGGCCCATTTAAGCTACCAGAGAAGTATCTTAATTAGACCAAGACAATGGTTACTGGAAATTCGAACTTACATTCGGAATCTGTCTTCACCCATTTACTTCCATCTTCGACCTTTTCATCCTCACTGGATAACACAGGCTTTTGCTCATTCTTCAGGTACTTTTTTGCAGACACGGTTGGAGGTGGATTCTGAGGATATATTTTCTTGTGGATAATTGCCCTCAGTATCTGTCAAAATGGTCAAGATGAGTAATGAGAAAGACAAGTGTGGAGAATCTAAGCACTTTGTGTACATAAGTGTAATTATGCAAGCTTACCTTTTCCATTCTCGACGCAGGAACTTGATCTCTTGGATTAGGCGTAGGTGTTAACCCATTTCCGCAAATAAACATCTGCTTGATAAGAAATGAGAGGGATTTCTTGTTAATTGCATTACTGGTTTTATCCACACGTAGATCTTTCCCTCTGCTGATAACTAAATTAGCCTTTAGCTGAAGATGAGAGTCTTTGTTTTCCCACTTATCAGAACACACATTTTCAGTTCTTTCATCGTCTTCCATGCTTGGATTCCTGTGGAGAAAGCTATTCCATTCCAGATTAGTAGAGCCTGTTTCTGTGTCACAAGTTGATCCGACCTGCTTATTCAATATCGAGTCTAGCTCTTTTTGGAGCTCCCTTACTTCTTCAGGCGTGAGTTCTTGAACACAATCTTGGGATGGAGGAGGATTTTCTTGAATATACTTGAGCTTGGAATTTTCTTTTGTATCTCTATTCCCGAACGTCCCAATCGCCAGCAACCCTTGAGGCCAGTCACTGAACTCTTCCTTACAAGGCTCTTGCCTTGTATGATCTAGTTTCAGGATAACATATAAACATGAACAGCCAGGTTGTCGTGTATAAAGAGATCTAAACATACAGACAAGATTTGGATTATGGTGGATCATTACCAGCTGCAGAATTCTTCTTAAACCAGCGTCTGAAGCTCAAAAGTCTTATGTCTACATTTTAAGGTTGTTACAACTTACCAGATGAAAATAAGAGCAGAAAAAAGTAATCTAGCAGATTACAATGTTTCTTGACCATGGCCAAGATTAACATTAACTGAACAAATTATTCCTATTCCTGATCGCCTGGAAGCTGTCTAAATCCATTGTTTGTAAACCATTAAAAAGAACACGATGTTTGACTGGAACAAGAAAATATTCGAAAGAAATCTGCGGGGTCGATGAGAACTTACGTCGAACAGAAGCGGACTTTGGTGTTCTATTCCCATGTCTCCCGTTAATTCTGCTTTGCATCCAACTGAAGATCTGAAATGGCCAGACGTAAGATTACTCCCCACAAAACATGTGAAACTAATAATCCTCTCCATTGAAAATTTACTGATACAGAAGACAAATTCGTTCCTTTGCCTTTCTTACCTTCATCAAAACTTGGGGTGGGCTAATGGAAATGAAGCTTGCTTGCCTGCTTGCATATATTGTATGTAGAACCCACAAGCCAATAATGGCTTAGCTTCACTGGTTTATATAAGAGTAGGGGCCATTGTTAAATTCCATGGACAAGTTGGTAGGTGCCAATCCCACTGGTTCAAGTTCCCAAAAACACTTCACCTTTCCCTCCTTCCCTCCTCTGTCTCTTCAACTTGCCACCTTTGCTCCAACTACTATGCTTCCTTCCTAACTTTATACTTAGTTTTGGTTGTAAAATTGAATATATCATTATGAACACTTTTACTAGGCTTGATTTTAACCAACTTCTTATTAATTATAAACCAATCTTAGTCCTCTTGGCTGTTAGCAATTAAGTTCAGTTGAATACTCCAGCTGAAGAGTGCATACACAGGGATAGGTCCAATGTGAAGAAGAGTCTACAGAGATGGTAGTTTGGTCTGTCGTGGGATTGTCCCTCACTAACCCAACCACAAGTAAGCTGCTGATTTTTGTATCACCGTCACCACCACCTCTAAACTCAACTTTTCAACACCATCTTCCCCACAAAATCTTCTGAAAACGCAATTGTTTGATTCACCACACAGCTAGTTTATGGTTGACCATCATATAACTCTTCTTTTTTCTCCTGTTCTTTACTGATTTTACAACTGTTGGCTTTTAGACCATTACGGATTATATTAGAACAAGGATTTATTATAACTTAGACTTCGTCGAATTTCAGTAACACTTGGTCAGCCTGCAAAAATAGTTATCCTGAAGCTGAAGTGAAAAAAGAAATTAGATTTAATGTAATTGCAGGTGACAAAGTCAGCACAAGTTTGAGGCAGTAACATAGCATCTGACCCTTCACAAATCATATATGGGAAATGGTAAAACAAATATAGAATTCAGCAACTCAACAACATTGGAAAAGGACAGGATCTTCTGTTCCGACAATGTTGACCATACAAATCCCAGGATCGGGGCTCTGCGGTTTGCAGACAGCCAACGTTAGTCTCTACTTCTTAAAATCTTCCATTAGTTAGCTCCTGCCAAAATGCATACACACACACTCAAAACCTTATGCAGATTAATTATACAATGTGAAGCATCTCTCAATTCCAAGCCTTTTAACTAAACTAAAGAATCAAACCCGAGTTACTTGGAAGCTGAAGCATTAGTTGCATGTCTCTTAAAATCGGTGGCAGGAATGACGAAAGGGCCTACCCTACAAACTCCATATATGGGATAGTAGCAGCAGCTCACGTGAAGGTGTCCAAAGTTCGAAGCCAATTCACAAGTGGATGAGTATTTGCGGTCAAACCTGACTTTCAGAAATTGAGACTCCGACCGCATCCGACCAACACGTGTCCCTAAGGTTTGGTCAGGACCTGACATTTTCCTCTTGTTCTGTAGGCTAAGAAGCACCAACTCCATTGCTAGTTGCCACTTGCAAGTTGCAACAACGAAATAAAAAGAAAATAGCAGCTCACGGGAAACAGCCAAAGCCAATACCTCTGGCTTCGGTGGTTGATAGATAGGAGGAGGAGTTTTGTTAAATTTGCATTATACGATATGGACTAAACTATCTCATACATATCCTATCTGATAAATAATTTTAAGTTATAGATCATCAAGTTCTTATCCTATCCACATTGCAAGGCTCTTTAATCATGAGATTTTGCATGTTTATGAACAAGCATTAATCGTGTTTGGGGAGTTTTATAGAATTGAAATTGTATCTTAGGTCAAGGAATGTGTTAGGAATTCTTCCTGAACCACCCACTCCTTGTGAGAATGTATTACGAGAACTTCTCAGGGGTGACTTAGATATACCATCTCTTTATTTCCACCTTAAGCATTCACCTAGTGGTTAGTGATTGCAGATTTGCAGTCTCATCGCTTCTTAACAACCTCATTTTAAGTGTTCCTTTTAGTCACTTTTTTGGCAGGTTTATGCTTTTAGAACAGGAATGGGTTTATGTTTTTAAACATGAATGCAGTTTACACCATCATGATCTCATCTCTGATCATGTTGATAACTAGATTAGAGACACCTTTATCCAGGATTTGAAGATTTTATCTTGAAACAATCACATGACACATAAATTGTAAGAATTATGGTAAAGCATATAGCCATGTGGTCTGCTTGAGATGATGCATTCCTTGGACTAGGAATTCTCTTAACAATCACATCGAGATGGGAGTGAGGACTGAGGAGCAGAGAAGAGGAGAGATTTGAGAAAACACTTGAACCAAGAAATCTTAAAATAAACATAAATTGTTAAACGATGTAGAGTAACTGTTTATGTTCTCCAATCTATCTTGCTTTTGGTCTTTTAAGGTCTTGGTCTGATCTATATTTGGAAAGTCTCCAGTTGAGGCTACTCAAAATGGAAAACTAAACCTGTCATGTGAAGAAAGACATTTGTCATGATACCAAACTTCGTGCATGTGGACAGTGACAGCTACTATTTCTCGTCTACCGAATCATAATTTGTGTATTCACATGAGAAGCTGAATGGAGTGAATTCTTGTTAACTCTGTTTTCAATATAATCTACTTTTTTTATAAAAAAAAGTCAACTTATGATGTATGCAATCTTGTTTTAGTGTAATTAAAAAAATTGCTATAATGATTTTTTATTTTTTAGGCAAAAAAGTATTAAAAATAATTATTTTTTCCTTTACGGTCATTAAAATTTCAATATTAATAGACGGGAATATTCATTAAATCTTACCTATTTATTATAGATAAATCGGTTATGTCGTGATTGATTAGTACATTTATGTTTATATTTTTATGTAAAGAAATTTTGTGGTGAATTTTTATTTTTTGAGACAAAAAGAATGGTATCAAAAATAATTATTTTCTCCTTCCACTTGTTAAAAATATAATATTAATAGTCAGAGAATATACATATTCTCCATTAAATCTTACATAATTATTATAGACAAGTCAATTAGGTAGTAATTGATTAGTAAAATCTGTTTCTAAATTTAATTAGTATTTCACCAATCTCTTTTATGTTTGGTTGAAAGTACGGTTTTTAATAGAATAGGATGAAATGTAATAAAATAGAATGATTTATAATGAAATGGAATAAAAATAGATGTAATATTATAAATTTGTTATTTAGGAGGAATAGAATAATTCATAATATAATATAGTGAAATATTATTTAGAAGATGAATCTAATATAGGCATTATAGTATCAGATGACTATTCTATCCTTGATAGAACAAATCATATGTTAATAGATATAAATCATGGAGTTGAAGGTATAATTGGTATTATAAAAATTTATTGAGGGTATATATTTATTATTTTACATTTCATCACAAACTCTTAAATCAGAGAAAACTCATTTTTACTGTTTAGGATAGAATAAAACGTAATATGAAACTCTTTCCTCTATCATATTTTATTCCATTTCATTACTAACTGCGCTGTCAAACATAGCCTTGACAAAATATTATGAAGTGGCTTTATCACAAGCTTATATAATGTCTTATTAATTTTTGAATAAAATCTCTATTGGATATGAAATGAAGTGTATGTAGATAAGTAATAAGATTCATAGATCCATGATTTGGAAAAGCACCAAATTTGGCTTCTTATAACATAAACAAAACAAGTGTTACCTTGGCCGCTGCTTAATGAGCAACCATGCAAACGTGTCAACTTCAAATGCAACGCACTCGTGTGGAACCAACCTGTCATCAAATCTCTGTGTCAATCTACACCAAAGATCACACATTTGGTACATTCAGGTGCAAAGGTTTATGCTTTTCTGTAACAAGTTGTAGTAGTTAAGATTGCCCTGAAACAACCCTTTTTGTGCTTTGGTCGTCATGACTTACTTCCAGGTAGAGGCATTACGGGGTTGGAGTGGAATGGATATGGCGTCAATTTATGTGTCCAATATAGAAGGTACTTACTTGGAATTGCACAGACCAGCTCTCATTATAGGAGGATGCTTTGCACTAGTTGCGATGGCGCTTTCCCTCTTTCTCATTCTCCAACATCTCAGATCATACACTAATCCTGAGGTTTATTCTTCGTTGCCCTTATTCTGTATTTATGCTCACTGACTGAGGTTTATTCTTCGTTGCCCTTATTCTGTATTTATGCTCACTGACTCTTTTATTTCAATTATCTCAAACGGTGAAGCAGGATTTCTTAATTTTAGTACTGCTTTTCCAGGAACAAAAATGGGTTGTTGCTGTCATTTTCATGGTTCCTGCTTATGCTACGCAGTCGGTAAGATTCTATGTTCTAAATTTCTCTCAGATTGTGAACTCTGTCGTAGTTTAATTTAGCGGTTCTTATGTGATAGTCACGAGATCGTGGTCTTTTTGTTATCTGGTGCAGGTTATCTCATTGTGGAATCCCAAATTGTCTCTTGCTTGTGACACTCTAAGAAGTTGCTACGAGGCATTTGCCTTGTACTCTTTCGGGAGATATTTGGTTGCTTGTCTGGGTAAGCTTCTTTTTAATTTCCAGGATTTTCTTCCAGCGATATTGCTAATTCTACGTACCTGCATTCAGAAACTGTCACAGAGTTTGTGTCTTCACGGACTCGATAATAGTTCCATTCGAAGTTGATCATTTTATAGATTTAGCCAACAATGTAGAAGTAGCATTGGTTATTATTATAACAGATTGGGAGATTCATGAAGGCTAATTCTAATTCAGAACTGTTTCATTCATTCTGTTGTATTATCGCTAGATATGAACACTGAATTAGCTTGCTTCTCAACCTATAGTGGGGTATTAAACTTCCATGAAATGAAATCGAATGCTAGGCGGAGAACGAAGAGTCATAGAATTCCTCGAGAACGAATCGCAGAAGAAGCTCAGTAAGCCCTTGGTAGAAGGAAAAGATGAATCTCGCGGTGTACGACAAAGGTCATTCGGCAACTTTTTCCTCCGACCATCTGCCCTCGGAAGTGGATTGTTTGCAGTGGAAAGATTTGGACTTGTTCAGTATGTAAGCTACTAACTTTGCCACTTTATATGCCTTAATCATGATTCATGATGTTGATCAAACATTTATGATTTATTGTCTTGTTTGGCTAGCTTAGATGATTCTCAAGACTGTTTGTGCATTCGTAGCTTTCATATTGACGCTTTTTGGGGTCTACGGCGATGGTGAATTCAACTGGCACTACGGGTATGGACCTTCTCTCATACCTCCATGTTGAAGCATCTGATGTAACATCTACAGGTCAAAACCCAAAACTACTTCCCTTTGCTTCTGTGCTGATTCCCACAATTCTCCTCTTGCAGGTACCGATAAAGCCGCTTGCAAAATTCATCAGCTTCAAAGCCATTGTGTTTGCTACTTGGTGGCAAGGTGTGGGCATTGCCTTAATGTGCTCATTTGGATTACTGTCTAATGAAGGAAGATTCCAAACAGCACTGCAAGATTTTTTGATTTGTATAGAGGTAAGATCGCCTTAGTCATGTAAAACTCCTCTACGTTTCTTCATCTTTTATGATGTAGACAATATGGTGATTTATATTAGATCTTTTAATCTTTTATTTGCTCTAGTTTTATTGTTCATCTGCCATGATTATATGAGCTCTTTGCAATGGTTTTGCAGATGGCCATTGCAGCTGTGGCTCATGTCTTTGTCTTTTCAGCGGAACCTTATCAGTTCGTTCCAGCTTCTGAGTATGGTGAAGTAACATGTGAGAGAACTACAGCAGAGTTGAAGTTAAAGGAGGGTGATGAGGAAAAACCTGCAACTCTTGAAAAAGAAGGTGTTCAGTTTGAGGCTCCTGGAACAAACGTCACCGAGAGCTTTCAGGACATTGTCGTTCAAGGCGGCCAATCTGTGAGTATACTGATATTCTGAGTTGTTTTTTCAAAGTTAGATGAAGGTAGATTCGCACAGAAATTGATCTTTGACCACAGGTCCTCAGAGATGTTGTGTTGACAATAAATCAAGCTGTTGCCCCTGTTGAGAAGGTGTTACAAAGATCCACGAGACTTTTCACCAGAGAATGGTGGATTCAAAGGATGCAGAAGAGCGGAAATAGTAGTGGATGAACATGTTGAAGAAGAATCATCTGTCAGATAAAATTGAAACTTTTGGAACTATTTTCTAACGATCAATTTATGTGTGAACTCTGTTGGACATCAAAGCCTCTTGGCACCAGTGAAATTTGTGTGATCAATGGTTTTTGTAAAAGTTTTATGCCGTAGACCAGGACAGGTAGAGAGTGGATTTGTATCACTACAAGGAATTTGGTACAAGGAAGAATCAACAGGCAATACGAGTTAACGCACCTGCAAAGATTCAAGAAACGTTTAACTCCTATACAACTGTTGCCGAAATGTACAACACAACCAGAGAAACTACGAAGAAGTTCTCAGTTCCCGTCATTGCAACAACAAATTGCTGAACAGCACTCAAAACAACCAAAGAATGCTAGTGCAGAACATAACTGTGTCAATACTATGGCACATTGATCATTCATCTTGGAGCAGCACTGGATGCAGCACATACAACAACATTTATTGCACAGGCTTCCACAACAATTTGATGCTGCTTTAATAATGACTTCAGCAGCCTCAGGCAACTTTGGTTCTCCATTTCCTGGAGGAATGTTCTCAGCAGTTGCAGCCACATTGCCAAAACCAACACACAGATTCTGTAGTAAATAAATTCTTCTCTGGTTAGGTTCCACCTTATGTGAATCGCTTTTCTTTGAACCCTGTTCACACAGATTTTATGATTAGATCACAACATAGTTCCCAAGTATAAAGAAGTTGCTGTGTTCTAAATCAAAATTTACCTTTTGTACTATAGGAGAATCTGTGGCTTGATTTCCTCTTTCAAGTAATGCCATAAGGGTATATTCAGATGCAATGCCACTCTGAACACTTATTTTGGCAACCTGGGAAGAAAAGGACTTTCATAAACGGACGCCAGGTATTAAAAATGAATGTGGAAGAAGAATTATGCTGGATCTTGAGAAAGGCATTGTAAAAAATGTAGATCGCAGAATATGGGGAGGAAATAATGAGAACGGTGAAAGACATTGCATCTATATGGAAGAACTAATCCTACATTTGACATCATAAACTTCCACATTGTTCACTGAAGGAACAGAAAAGAGAAGTAACGTCAAAAATAACCAGCACTAACCTTTTCTTCAAGCTCTTTATTTTCAGTAAACCAAGCCTGGGCTGTTAGTATATCAATCTGTTGTTTTGCAAATACCTGTCACATGAGGCAAAAGATGAAATCTTTAGAGCAAATGGATGAGAAATTTAAGCTATTTACATGAGAAAATATTCCCTTCGACTAGATTTTAAGAGGAACCGAACATGTTTGAACAGATAAATGTTAAAATGAAAATTGCGAAAAAGGGAGGCCAGGGACTCCTGGGTTATAAACTATGGCAGTATTAAATGTCAGTGAGATTTACCCTGTAGAAAGGCATGTCCTCTACCGTTTGTATCTTCAAGTCTATTACTAGACTTGTCGAATCTGCTAATACACCTTTAAGTTTAAGAAAGTCGGGAAATGTTCCATGATATCTCCCCGAAACAGTCAGTGGACTATTGGATGAAAGGTCAGAAATGCGGGAAGGATATACCTACAAGGGATTGTAGAGGAATTGAAATAAGCTCACAAAGATCAGTGATAAGATGTTAATTGCGTAAATACAATGAAGCAGATTGTTTATATTGAAGGCAGAATTGGGGAAAAACATGAAAAAAAAAAAGACAAACAGAGTAAATGAAATTAAGATGGTTATAAAGCAGTAAATTCATGTATTACATAAGGATTTCGAAAAGGAAAAGCAGATGAATAATCTGAAATAAGGGAAAACATCATATGTTGTCAACCTATGGAACGTATATTGGATGGAAGCACAAGTATGGATGTGACACAATAGGCATGGGCAAAGCAAGCAAGCAGCCATGATAAGGTTGAAAGAGAAAAAGCTTAGATGATTCCATTTAAGACACACCTCAACATCAATATCATCTAATGTGTTGAGGGTTATATCCGCAACAATGGTGGATGAAGCTCGGTTTAATAACTTCTGCATTCGAGACTCAACCATGTCTGCACAAAAACAGAAACAATGTTAAGAAAACATCATTTATTTGGCTAGGTCCCAAGAGTCTTGTTAAACTTATCCAAATGTCTCATTTATTACATTCACTTTCACACATAAGCTTATCTCATTTTTAACAAACATAGGTGATAGGTCCATCAAAAATTTACATCAAAATGGACCATGATGAGATCTTATCCTCTCCCTCCCCCATGAGGAAGGAAGAATAAGTTTAGGGAGTAAGTTTAGAGAGAAGAACCGACCTACATCATATGCAGCGTCATGTTGCCCCCTGCTAAGAAATGCAAGCATTCTGAGGAAGTGATGGTTACAATATGAACCTGTATATATTCAAATTGTTGGATATAAGCTCGACTGTAAAAACAAGTCATTCCTAAATTTGAGAAATTGTAACTGAAAATAAACAGAAATAGAAACAGTGACTATTTGAAAAATGCATTCATCAAAAGGGCTTCAAATGGTGATCAATCCACCAAATCAAACCCCTTTCTCACACAGTACAAGAAGCTCATGCTAAGAACAGTTCAAATTCAATTATCGGAACTAATATACATACATACGTACATACGTACATATATATATATGTGTGTGTGTGTGTGTGTGTGTGTGTGTGTGTGTGTGTGTGTTGTATCTATCAGTATGGAAATGTTTCTTACATGAACTCATGATCTAATCAATAGATAAATCTTGTTTGTTATATATATTTAAAGAACTGAAAAGAAAAAGACAAGCTAAATTGTTTAGAAAATGCAACATGAAGAGCTAGTACCTATCCCAAAGGTGTATATACGGGGACATGTCAAACCTCCTCCAGTTACACGACTTTTCATTACATCACAAATGTGTCTTTCATCTTCGATACTCCCATCAGTAACAAGGAAGATAATAGGAATTGAACCTTGAGTGTTGGACAACATCTCTACAGCCTGGAAGATGACTTAGACTTTGTTAGTTACAGAGCATTCTGGCGTACAAACATTCACTTAAAATAACATATAAGAGAAATTTATGTACAAATAGACAAGCAAAGAAGGACATGTCCTGACGAGATCTTGAAATAATAAGTGAAAGATGACCTGATTTAGAGGAAGCAAGATATTTGTGCCCCCTGCAGCAATGAAGTTCGCATTTATCCACTCCATAGCTCTTTCAATGCATTCCTCAGTTGCCAACTCCATTGAGGATGAAAAGGGATAAGTCTCTCCGTTAAATGCAATAATGTTGAATGAATCTTTTGAATCAAGCTCGGTGAGGGCATTAATTAACACATTTTTCGTACTCTCAAGTGGCCTTCCTTCCATGCTGCCACTAATGTCAATGACATATACTATCTCTTTTCTGAACACCTATCAGATTAGTTAAGATGAGGACCACTACAGTATAGAATAGGCAATCAGCAGAGAAACTGTGAGACTGAGCAAACACTGAACTAACCTTCGTGCTCTGCTGTCCTGGAAACATATAGACGCAGAACATCTCTCTTTTATCAGCATCATCAACAGATGGAGATTGCAATAGAACACCACCAAATGTATGACTCGAAGGTACCTAAATAATCACAAAAATATGTTGTAATAAAAACCCCGATCCTAAGATGCTCAAGCATGTCTTACGAATCAATTCAATTCACTCAACATAACATGATACAATTCTTACTGCATATGATACAGCAAAGTCGGCGCTTGTCCAAGTGAGGATTTCTTTTTCATACAAGAAACCTAGTTTTCCCACCTCACGTCTTATTGCCTGGAAATAACAAGGAAAAACGAAGTCAATTGCTGGCTTTTGGTGATTAAATGAAGTAATACAGGCATTTGAAAAATGTTGACCTTTAAAGGATGACTAGTTGCCTTGCACACAATTTCAGTCCCAGTACCAGAATCCACATTTAATTGTATCCTCTCTTTTCTTGCTAACTTTACTGCAGGAGTGACGTAATTTGGAAAACTAAATGGAATGACCAACGAGAACTGCCCTTCTTGATACAACAATTTCTGCACCCAACTAACTTTAATTGAAAGGTTGGAACCTCCGTCAACCTTGAATCATAGAAAGGCAAGTGAGTAGGAAGTAATTGGTTAATCAAGTTACCAGACTTTGTGAAACAATTCGGATTAGCTAGCAAAACAAACCTTTGGTACGATCATGGTAAATATATTGGACTTCAAATAGCCTCCATTTTCAGGTCGAGCTTCCTTTCCCCCGTCTCTTTTCTCCTCCATTGCAATCAATTCAGTAGAGTACGACCTTCGAGGAATCTCCGTCTCGACACCTAGAATTGAACCCTGTTAGCCAGATAATATAACGCTTGAGAACATGAACTAAACAAGCTTCAACTTCTCACCAAATTTATAAAAGGAAAAAGTAACAAAATAATCTTCCATAAAAGCTTTCACTTTCTACTGGAAAAGACTTGAATAAGTATCTGTATTAAGAAACTAGTACCTCCATTGGCTTAACATGGCTCACCCTACCGGATTTGAATCTAGTCGATGATACGAGTTAATATAACTCATATCACCAAGCCAAACTCAAGTGGTCAACTTTCAAATGCTTGAAACAAGAGTCCTTCTAGTTTTAGCCATTAAAGTTTTCTTCTTTCCAACTTTTCTCTATCTTAACAACGTTAAAACAATATAAACTCCAAAAACTGAGAAAAGAAAAAGACAACAGTTTGACAAGTGCACCTGCTCGCCCATAGGGATCGCGATACGACAATCACAGCTCTTACTCCCCATAACGCAATGAACCCGCCACGTTCCACTCAACCTCACAACCGCCGTATCCAGATAACAATCCACCTCCAGCTCGACCCGGTTCATCTGAAGCGGAATAAGCGCCGGCGGATCACACCGACCATGAACGTAGGGTTGGTAGCTGGGCAAATCGGGATTATCCACAATCGCCGGATTGGAAATAACCGCGTATACCATCGGCGCCTTCGGCAGATAAGCCTCGGCCGACTTCTCCATCGCCGGCAAAGGCTTCGGCGGAGCGACGGCTCTGTCCTTGCCGAAGTATACCCTCTTGGACAGATTGAGCCCGTCCTCCACCGCCTTCGAGAATTCCTCCGCCATATCCGTATATCAACAGAAACAAGCAACTCGATATATAATATATAGGTGCGTGTGTGTCCGTGTTAATGGACGTGGTTACGAAAAGAACAACAACAAGAGGAATATAAAGAGAGCAGGGTGAAAGGAATCCCTAAGAAGCTAGCTTTAAGCTTTCTTCTTCTTCCTCCTCTTCTTCTTCTTGCAATATCCGCGTTACTTTTCTTGTTAATTTGTAGGTGTGAGAGAGAGAGAGAGAGAGACAGCTAGTGAGAGAAAATGAGAGACGTTAGAGTTTATTATTAATCTTTTATTTTTTATTTTCTTATTGTTACACAATTCCGTTACCCTCGGGCTGGGACAGCTAAAGGGAAGTTCGCAACAGCAAATCACAACAAGACGCGTGTCAGCCGACCGAGGTTAGATTTGCGTGTCGACAGTTGGTTGTACTGATCTTTGGAACAGGACATGGGAGAGCTTGTAGCGTGGGGAGCTGACGTGGCAATGTAATTATTAGTTGATCCCTTGACGTTCGAGTTCTTCGCTTAACCACGAATTTATGTCATACGGTTGTGATGCGATGCCCACTTCGTGTTGCCATAATTAATCGATGAAAAGAAAGCTTTTCTTTAATCCAATCAACTCTTTCTCTTTGTTCTTAGTGTAATCAACTCATTAACTTTACATTTAACATAATCACATCATTGGATAGTCAGATAGATATTTTTTTTAAGTTGATAATATGTAACTCTAAGTTATTAAATATTTATATAATCTTAATAAGATAATATCAAAACTAATCCGAGTTACCGTACTTGAAACGAAACCATTCCAGAGTTGCAAAACGCGATGATCTGGAACGAAGGAAAGGAAAGCACTCTCCTGTGGCCACGTGGGTTTTCGTCATTCAAAAGAGTGCCCCACGCATCAAGAACAAGAAGACTTTGGAAGTCTAAACTTCAGTGAGAGTTGGGACCGACTCGCCCTAAGCATACGCGGGTGGCTACAAGGTCCGAGGAGAAAACTAGAAATGCCAAAACATTATCTCCGATTCACCAAAGTTTTGTACAACTTGGATGTTTTTAACTAGCAGTAGTTGATGATGGCCTCTACCACATCAACTGGTTCGATAGATTTTAGAAGCTATTTTTGTTGTTTATTTACACCAACATGCATGAGCCAAGGCCCAAGGGTGAAAATATTTTATTATTTTTCTGTATTATAAAAAATGCTTTTATTTTTTATTTTTTTACTATAGGGGAAGAAAACAGAGAAACAAAACACCCTAATTAGTGCAGGGTTTGGCGATACAGGGCACCTTGCTGATTTCGGTAAAGTAAATCCACGGTCGTCATCGGAAGCTCTTGAAGCGTGTGAAGCCTTTGACTAGACAGCGCTGTCAAAGAAGTTAGTTGATCGATACACTGGTTCCCTTTTCGACTCACTTGTTAAAACTGTACCTCCCAGACTCAGTTAAAAAGTCGTCAGGTACTACCACCAAAATTTTGTCATCAGTTAAAACAACGGTAGAATAAGAAAAAATGTTTATAACCTCTAAAGAGTCCACTCCAACAATCACACGCTTATATTAAGTTATCTTACGTGTATTAAGTTCACATAATTTTTATTAATTTGTCAAAATATTTTATTATTCGCAAAAGTGATTAAAAGTTAAAAGAGTTGACATGTATAAAGCTTATTAGTCATATATACGTAAAGTGTAAAACTAAAATAAGGATGACATGAAAAGATAGAAAATATCATTCTATCAATATCGAACCATGCTAAGGATTTTCATTGAATCTCTTTCTGTTGCATTATGAATAAACTTACTAAAACATATGCAAGTAAATGTGTTTTGGTATATACTATTTGAAGATGATATTATTTTAATAGATGAAATAAAAAATATTAGGGTCAAACTGGAACTTTAAAGGAATAAGTTAAAATTAAAGGGCTTTAAATTAAATAGGACAACTAAATAAGTAGAGTGTAATTTTTCGAGTCATATAGTTGTATTTAATGTAAAGATAAATACTGGTTCAAAAGTTATACTACAAAAACTTGCTTTAAGTATCTTTAATATATCATACAAAAAATGAAGATATAGTTCAATATATTAAATCATAGTGACTTAAACGAATGGATGCATCAGAAGTTTTATGTGGTAAAAATATATCACTTATATTAAAAAGTAAATTATGTCTATTAGTAATTAAGTCGTGTTTTATAGAACTAAGCATTATCTCATCAAACAAGTACAAAGTTATAAGTTAACGATGTGAAAATGAGGATACTTCATTATATGCGCAACTTTACAATAAGATTTTTAGATATTTTTTCTTACATTCTTGTATCTTATATTTAGTTTAAATACTTTTTTTAATATCTATCACTTTAGTTATTTTATTTATTTATTCTTTTTTTCTTTGATTTGATTGTTTGTTCTATTTGTTTATTTATTTTTCTTGTTTGTTTATTTACTTACTTACTTTTTTTATATTAATTAATTTATTCATACAATTATTTATTTATTATTTTCAAATTATTTCCTCTTCTTTTTTTGTTTATCTATTTTAAAAAATTTACTAGTTAAGGTCTCCTTCAATGTTTTAAAACTGTAATGAATATCGAACCGGTCAAAAGAAAGATTTAAAGTTTAAATATTCAATCAATATAAAATCGGTATATAATAAATAAGAAGTGAAAATTTTAGATTAGTCAAGTTTTCGATTCAGTTAAATTTATTTTAACAACCTTTATATTTAAAAATAATTTAATTAATTTATTAATAATTAATTTTCATAAATTAATTATTTTATAAACCAAAATTAATCAATTACTTTTTATTTAACAAAATTTTGGTTAATTTTTATGGATAAAATTATTTTTATTTTTTTTTATTTTTTTATTTAATCTTAAACTGATTTTATAATAATGTAATACTATTTGAACTTTTTAAATATTAAATCTCTTGCTTTATTAATTTAACTTCCGACTTATTTTCTAAAATATTAAAAATACAAAATTTGGAATTTTTGGTTGCAAAATGTTAAGAAAGGAAAAAAAAATACAGGTTAATTGAAATAGTACTAAATCATTTGCTTCTAACCAAATAACTTGTCTTTTCACATTTGAAAGACATCATCATTTAAAAATTTGGGTCTCTATGCTCAGCGCATGCTAGTCTTACTCTTGTAAGTTGTTATATTTATGTTAAGTTGTCATTTTTTACTCATTTTGTATATAAATCTTTTTAATGTATTGAAATTATTATTTAAAATTAATGGATTTGTTTTTTAATTGTTCTCAAATGATTTTCAACACTTAAAGATTAAATTAAATCAAAAAGATGCAAGAAAAGTAAAGATAATCCGAATTCCCAGACTGGTAAAAAAATAATTGATTAAGCATAAGCACGTGCAAGGATAAAGAATGCCTGTAGAATCTATTTTGAATTCATATTTGATTCACCTAAGATTTTCATGATCTTGAGAATTAAATTGTTACCTTACTGACGGAGATCTGCAACCTGAATATGGAGAAAAGAATATATACTAAAGAAAACGAAAAAGAAAGAGAGAGGAAGAGATCGAAGAGCATAAAAGAGGAGATTGTTACTATTCACGTCAGGTAAGTTTAGAGTAGTTTATTGTAGTATTTTTCTAGGAAATTTCGTATTTTATGGGAAAAGACTAGAGATGGAGACTTTGTATTTTGCTATTTTAGTGTTGATTTTTACTTTCGTTATGAGTAGCTAAATCTTTCTTCTTGGTTGAAGGGAATCGTATTATCATCTAATATGTGTGAGATTTCTAAATAAAGTTTGTTTCGTTGATAAATATTGAGTGTCTTCCGAATTGGTTGATTTTTAGGATGCACAACTAGGAATTTATTTGTTTAATAGCCAGATTAGTAAGATATGATGTTCAGTTTTGCTAATCAAAAGTGACAATTAGGATTACCATCTTTAAGTTAGAGTTGAAAATTCTAAGAAGATACTTAACTTGATTAAATGCATGTCGTGCGTATGTTTTCTTATTCATTGGTTTCTTAGTTCTTAAATCTATTAATTGATTAAACGTAAGATCGTATCTCAGTTATTGATTAATAAGAATGTTTAAAGTACAAGTTTCTATTCATTTACTCTTAAGAGAAAAACATCACCCAATAAATGTTTGTTAATTAACTGAATTTTATATCAAAGATCCATACCAGTGTGATAACGTCGATGACCCGAAACTAAGGTTTGTGTACTGAATTTTCAGATCTAAATATTTTTGTTTAATTTCAGTTTTTGTCATTTATAATTTCTTTAAATTTCGTTAATCCAACCCCCCCCCCCCCCTTCAAAATTGTTTTAATCTTTAATTCATATAACATTTATAGTTAAAAATTTCTTATAGGAACGATCCCTACTTTCTATTACTACATTAATTTGTATTGCAAGAAGTTGGTTTTATTTTAAATTTGGTTGCAGGTGACAGTAATACCAAATTTTGGCGCCGTTGTTGGGGAATTTTTTGACGGTTTTGTTTTAGTTTTACAGCTAAGGTATGCGAAGTTTGCTCATTTTTTGGTTATCCTTTTTGTATATGTCCTATTTTGCAGGATACATAATACAGGTTCGTTTCTCCACTGAGCTACTATCAAGAGTAGTCTTATTTCTAGCCAGAGCCTCCACCTCCACCATCACCACCGCAAGTTGATGAGATGTCTTTGGAAGAGATCGTAATGAGTTTGGCGATGAGCACTCTTCAATTCCAGCAAAAAACGAGGAGTACCTTGAAGACCTTGGAAGATCAATTGAGCCACTTAGCAAATGTGGTAGGGCGCATGGAAGCCCGAGTGTCTGCAAGCGTTCTTAGCCAACATGAGAGTGATGCTCAGGAGTTGGACATTCCTTCAGAGAATAGATATCACTTAGAGAACCCATAAGCAATAAAGGAAGAGCAAGCGGAGTTAGGAGAGGAAGAGGTTATAGTTTGAGAAAAGATGGAAGATGTGCAACCTCCTAAGGTAAGCGATGTCGTTCATGTTATCGCTAACTGAATTTTTTTCCCTTCTCCTTGTTGCTTAGAAGGAAAAGAAGAAGAAGAACAAGAAGATAAGTAAGAAGAAGAAAAACCGCTAAGCACATATGAGTTAAACGAGCTCTAGGCAAGCGAGCTAGAGATTAAAGTTAGCAAGCAGGATGTTGAGTCTTCCCAACCATTGGTGTTACTTTTACAAAGACCATCATGGTGTAAGAAGGGTGATGCCCGAAAAGTTGAGTGGACATTAGAGTATGAAGACGAAACGATGAAGTTCTACTCATCAGAAGTCATGGAGCATCGTTTTGAGAAGGAGCCGACTTCAAGAGAAACTGCTTCAGGCTCCTCACAGAGTTTAAGCATGCTTCCTATTGAGCTCAAGCATCCATTCGATAATGGATGATGTATATATGCCAAGGATCAAGTTTATAACCTTAAATAAGCGCTTGATGAGAGGCACCCATCCGTAATTTCTTGTGTGTGTTTTTCTCTTTTATGCATATCTTTTAGGTATTTGATTTCAGTGTTTTACTTGATTTATATGGTTTGTTTTATTTGTAGGCGTTTGACAAAGAACCTGCAATCTTTCACTTCAACACTGTTATCTGTGTTTTCAAAGCTACAATCATTCATTTCAAAGCTGCATATAGCATCTTTAATCTAAAGGACTTCTTTTCCCATCCCTCTTTTGTGCTTTTATTGTTTTTGTACATTGAAGACAATGCCCAATCTAAGTGATGGAGATGGATATGGAGCACATATGTTTGAATATCTAGTCTTGCCTTTCTTTTATTCTTTTTCTGTTCTTTGCATGCTTGTGTTGTGTGTTAAGTCATAAAGCTTTGTCATGTTAGTTTGGATGAGATTGTGTGTGTGCATGAAATTAAATTAGGCTATGTTTTTCTAAAATGAATCATGCGGATTAATTGCAATAACCGATCTTGTACACTTAGTCAAAATTTTGACATTTGAGTGATTAGGTGTGGAATTAAGGTGAATTCTTGAATTAAACCTGTGAGTGAATTTGAGCCTTAATGATATCATCTTTATGTCATTCTATTTCTTTGTAACGTATGATGCTCCTCTAATCAGGCTTGTCTTCAGAACTTGCACTGAATCAGATTGAATTTTTTTGACTACATGGATTATGGAAATGATTAAGACTTTCTTTATTTTTACACCCTTAGCTTAAAAATGACCCACCGAGTCATTTTCTGCTTGCAAACACTTTTGAGCCTTTAATCGTGTTTGTTTTCAATTAATTACCTTACATTGAAACCCAAAAGCTCCATTAGTCTTACCTTATCATAAGTTGAATGAAGTATTGAGTAAGCATTTGATTTGGGGACTTTTGTTCTGTATTAGATGCTGAGATATTTTTATTGGTACTTCTACTCTTGTTTGTTAAATTATGATGCTATTATTTTCTCTTGTTTTTATTATTCTCCCTTGTTCTTGGCATTAGCCAAGTAAAAGAAAAAAGAAAAGGGAAAAAGGAAAAAGAAAGAAAGAAGAAAAAAAGAAAATTAAACAAAAAGAAAAAGAAAAAGAAAAAGAAAAGAAAAGAAAAAGAAAAAGAAAAAGAAAAAGAATAAAGCATAGTAGCATTAGTTAGTAATGAGTAATTATGGTCCTTTGTATTCATGTGTTTATCTCAGAATTTGAATTTGAGTATCCCATTTACTTGATACTTTGTGAATGTTTGTGGTTAACCCTTTATCATTTTTACCTTACCTTTGAACCTAGCCCCTGGTAAGAATTTTCTTTGAGAAATTGAAAGGAAAGACGTACAGGAGAGTTTGAGAAGACATACGAAGTATTTGCAACTTTCTTTTCGCCCCTATTTCATTGATCACTGCTGGTTTATATAGAAATAACAAGGAGAAAGAAAAAAAGACGTAGTTTCGATCTCAGCCACCTAAACAGAAGGAATTACAAACTAGTGGCCATAACCACCCAAATACAGGAAAGCAATGTGGATAATCCACAACATTATTTAAGCAGAAAAAACAGCAACTGCACTTGAATAAGTCTTTAAAAACTACAGTAATTCCAACTCCCTCCCCATGCGCTCTGCACCTTGCATGTATCATTCCTTCTTGCTGCAGAAAATCCTTGTCCTCAAGGATTAAAATGAGGATAAGTACGAGCGAAACATCGACGATTCTCCCACGTAGCATCCTCTGCAGGTGCCCCCTCCCATTTAACTAATATTTCTTCCCTTGCATGATACTGGCCCTTACGAATGACCCATTGGTCTAGGATGGCCTCTAGTTGTGGTATGATAGTGGAGTCTTCAAAAATTGGGGGAGGAGAGATCTGTGAAGGTAAAGAACCAATGTGTTTCTTAAGGAGACTTACGTGGAAGACATTGTGGATTCGTGCATCTGTTGAAAGACAAAGCCTGTAAGCTACAGGACCAACTCTGCCAATAACTTCGTATGGCCCAAAAAATCTGACGGAAAGCTTGAGGGATCGACGAAAAGCAACTAAATTTTGGCGGTAAGGTTGCAGGCGTAAATAGACATAATCTCCTACTTGGAAAGTTACATCCCGACGGTGAAGATCAGCTTGTTGTTTCATTCGATTACAGGTAGCAGTCAAGTTCAAACGCAATTCATTAAGAATGTCATCTCTAGTATGAAGGATTTCATCTACTGCTTGTACATTTGTTGTACCAGGAACGTAAGAGTTAAGTCTTGGAGGGGGATGCCATAAACAACTTCAAATGGAGATAGTTTTGTGGCCGAATGGACAGAAGTGTTGTATCTAAACTCTGCCCACGGAAGCCAATCAACCCACTTATAAGGCTGGTCATGAGTGTAGTAGCGTAAATATTGTTCCAGGATACAGTTCACCACTTCTGTTTGCCCATCGGTTTACGGATGATAACTGGAACTCAAGCATAATGAGGTGCCCTGTAATGTAAAGAGTGCCTTCCAGAAAGAGTTGATGAATACCTTATCGTGGTCACTGATGATGGAGGATGGAAACCCATGGAGCTTGACGATATGGTTGATGAATTCCTTAGCCACTGAAGCTGCCGTGAAGGGATGTTGAAGAGAGACAAAGTGTGCATATTTGCTCAAGCAATCAACCACCACCATGATAACGTCAAAGCCTTTAGATGGAGGGAGGCTTTCCACAAAATCCATGGATATGTCCGACCATATTTTTTCTGGCAACTGCAAAGGTTGGAACAATCTCGCTGGACAAAGGGTTTCTGTCTTGCATTATTGACAAATAAGACATTCCTTGATGTAGTTTTTGACAGCAATTCTCATACCAGGCCACATGAAATTGGATGTTATATGTGCAAGGGTTTTATGAAATCCAAAGTGACCTCCCATTGGTGAGGAGTGATCATTTGATAAAATTCCTGGAATCAAGGAGGACGCGGGACTTATCATGATCCTTCCTTGTTTAAACAGAACACCACTTTTGGTTAGGTAGTCTTTTTTGATTTTATCTCTTTAAAATGAGGAAGAGTTGTCGTTTCTTGCTGGAGGATGGGCCACCAATCTGCATGCACATGTGAAACTGCATGAAAGTGGAATTCTGATTTGCGTGAAAGAGCATCAGCCCCTTGGTTGTCGACTCCTCTTTTATATTGTATTTGATAATCATATCCCAACAATTTTGGAAGCCATCAAATTTATGTTGGTGTTGAAATTCTCTGCTCCAAAAGGTACTTTAAACTCCTTTGATCTGTACAAACAATGAAGGGTCCGCCTAGCAAATATAGTCTCCATTTTCTGATCACCTTGACTACAGCTAACATCTCTTTGTCATATGTTGATAAAGATAGTGAACTCCCCTTCAAAGCTGCACTAAAAAATGCAATGGGTTGATTATTTTGAGATAATATGGCACCAATCCTAGTATCACAGGCATCACACTCTACAACAAAAGGCTGATCAAAATCAGGTAATTTAAGAACAACAAATGAGGTGAGGGTTGCCTTAAGCTTGTTAAAGAATTCTTCAACTTCAGGAGTCCATTTGAAACCATCCTTGGCTGTGAGTTAGGTGAGAGGGGAGGCTATGCTACTAAATCAGCGAATAAATTTCCTATAATATCCGGCTAGCCCAAGAAAGCCTCTTACCCCTTTTACAGTAGTCGGAATCGGCCAGTTTTGCACTGCTTCAATCTTACAGAGGTCCACAGCAACCCCTTCTCTTAAGAGCAAGTGTCCTAAATAATCGACCTGAGTAACCCCAAACCTACATTTGGATCGTTTAGCTACCAAATAATTCTTGACAAGAACGGTTAAAACAAACCTGAGGTGGTGGATACGGTCCTGCCAAGTTCAACTATATACAAGTATATCATCAAAAAATATAAGAACAGATTTCCTCAGAAACGGTCAAAAAAGATAATTCATCAGACTCTGGAAGGTGGCAGGAGCATTCGTAAGGTCAAACGACATGATCACGAACTTGTAATGACCATCGTGAGTTTTGAAAGCTATTTTGGGTATATCGTCTTCTTTCACACGAATTTGGTGATATCCTGACCGCAGATCGATCTTAGAAAAATAAGTTGCTCCATACAACTCGTCCAACAGTTCGTCAATTACTGATATAGGATACTTGTCTTTTACTGTAGCTTCATTCAACTCCCTATAATCCACACAAAAATGCCAAGAGCCATCCTGTTTTTTAACAAGCAAAACTGGTGAGAAAAATGAGCTGGTACTGGGACATATGATACCTGAGTCGAGGAACTCCTTAACCATCTCTTCTATGGCTGTTTTCTGGTAGTGAGGATATCAATAGGGGCATACGCTAATGGGTGCATGGTTCTCCTTTAAGATGATATTGTAGTCTTGTGGCTGCTTGGGCGAAAGAGTTGTGAGTGGGGCAAAGGCTGGGGCAATTTCATCCAAGAGAGCTACTAAATCTATGGGCAGTTCCTCATATTCTATGTGGGTTTCGTTAGTGTGGAATGTGACTTGCAGCAAGTATCCCATGCCCGTAAGTTGATAAAACTCCTTCTTCTTCAATGGTCCAAGTTCAGGCTGGGTTAATCCTTGAAAAACATACTATTGCCCATTACTTTTAAAGGACATTCTGAGTTGACGATAATCGGTTTCGAATGGCCATAGAGTTTCAAGCCATTGCACTCCCAACACCACTTGACAAGCTGCCACTGGAAGTGCATAAAAATATGTGGTTATGGGATAATTTTGTATCGTTAATGTCAGTCCCAAGCAACGCCCCCTACACTCCATTTGGTCGCCATTTCCTACCATAACCTGAAAACACCTGTCACTCACAAAAGATAAGCCAAATTTAGTAGCCACAGTACTTCCCCCGTCAATCAGAACGGTTACATCTCTATTTTTTAGTTTGCCAATCACCCATAAAGTCTGAGGATGTGAGGTTCCAGACATAGCATGTAGCGAAATCTTAGGAACAATATCTTCTGTTTCTGTTTTTTTTTGGCAACTCTTCTTCAACGTCTTAAGAGTAGACCTCGATCATGAACAATTGAGGACGTTGGCAGCGATGGCCTGGTGTGAATTTCTCCTCATAGTAATAACAAAGTCCCTTTTCTCTTCTTTCTCGCGCCTCCTGAATTGTCAAGCGTTGAATGGGAATGTTGTCTTTTTGTGAAGGAACAATTCCAAGGAGTCCAATACCAGGAGAAGTACTGTGAATGGTTCGATTGGTACTGGTGGAATTGGAGTTCCTATATATATTACTGGGGTTTCCTTTTTTCTGCAAAATATTTCGCTCCTCTATCAGCCTAGCAATAGCAATGGCATCTAAAAGAGTTTTGGGCTGTTTGATGCGCACATGCAAGTGGATTTCGTCTTTCAAACCTGCAATAAAACATCCAATTAAAAATTTTCAGGTAAGTGATCGACCTGATGTGATAGTTTCTCGAAACATTCCTGATATACAACCACCGTGGTGTTTTGTTTGAGTATGGATAAGGCTTCGGAAGGATCCTCATAGTCAGTAGGACCGAACCGAGGATGGACTGCCTTAGTAAACTTTACCCATGTGACTGGTCCTTTAAATTTTGCATACCAACGATGCCACTGTAAGGCGATGCCTTCCAAGTGGAAGTAAGCTAGTTGTACTTGATCTTTAGGGGCGACATTCTTGAAATCGAATTATTGTTATGCCTTAAAAACCCATCCTATAGGATCCTCCCCATTGAAATTAGGGAAAGAAAGCTTAAGGTGGTGGCGATTGGTTTGATGGCTAGAAGGAGGGGAAGAATGGTTGTGAGAGTCGGTAAAGGCATTGTTTTGTGGGTTGCTACTGGAGGGTTTGTCTTTGTTGCATTGAAGGAATTCTGGGGAAGAGAAATGATTAATTTCGGAGTGTGAATTATGAGAGGCTACTAAGGATTGGATTTGTTGGTGTTGAGAATCTTGGGTTGCACGTATAGATTGGAGTTCAACAAGGATAGTTTGTAAGGTGTTGTGGGTTTGATCGATGCTAGATTCATGGCGTCCAAGGACCTCGTGAACTTCGTTGCAGAATTCCACGTTACTCTGATTTCGAGCGTTCATTTGAGCAAACCTGCTCTGATACCAAACTGGTCAGAATTTTCTTTGAGAAATTGAAAGGAAAGACGTACAGGAGAGTTTGAGAAGACAGACGGAGTATTTGCAACTTTCTTTTCATCCCCGTTTCGTTGATCATTGCTGGTTTGTATAGAAATAACAAGGAGAAAGAAAAAAAAAGACGTGGTCGAGATCTCAACCACCTAAACAGAAGGAATTACAAACTAGTGGCCATAACCACCCAAATACAGGAAAGTAATGTGGATAGTCCACAAAATTATTTAAGTAGAAAAAAAAGACAACAACTGCACTTGACTGAGTCTTCAAGAACTACAGCAGTTCCAACTCCCTCCCCATGCGCTTTGCACGTTGCATGTATCAGCCCCGTTATAACCTATAATAAAGTCTTTATGATCTATAAACTCATATAATTCGAATAAACAATAATTGGTGAATTTGCAAACTTATGGTAGTGCAATTTATTAGAGGAAGATTTGAGAGAAACACTTTAACCTTAAACACTTGAGTATAAGAGAGAAATCTGTGATAATAATTTATTTTAATTTCATACTTACCTTTTGAACAAAAATATCTTACTTTGATTTTGTTTATTTGTATAAGTGAAAAGTGATTTGATGTATGTTGCAACCTAAGTCTTGCTAGTCCAAGTTAACGGATTGTGTGCATTTAATTTTATGAATGACAAATTGATAGAGTGTGGTGGTTGGGTATATTTGCACGAGGTGAGCAAAGATTTGCTGTGGGGGAATTTGTTAAGTTGTCATTTTGTATATAAATCTCTTTAATGTGTTGAAATTATTATCTAAAATTAATAGATTTATTTCTTAATTGTTCTGATTTTTAATACTTGAGAGATGAAATTGAACCAAAAACATATAAAGAAAGTAAAAATATTAAAATATTCAAACTGACAAAAAAATAATTAACTAAGTGTGAGCACCACAAAAAATAAAAAATGCCTACAAAATCTGTTTTGAATTCAGATTTGATTCACGTATGATTTTCATGATCTTACCTTACTGGTTGACACGTGTTATTCTTTATCATCTGGTATAGATTTTCTATTCCCTAAAGCCTTATTCTCTCTCATCCCATCTCTGATCGAAAATTATTCATTTTTATAGAATAAAGGAATAACAGAATAATAGAAAATAGTAACCTGGTCTATTATTCTGCATCTTGTTTTGGTTTCTTTTTTACTGTATTTGCCTTTTGCTTCATCTTTCTGCTACAAACTACTACCACCGTCGTCGTGATTCGTGATTCTTGATTCTTGATTCGTGATTCTTTATTTTTTTCTTTCTTTAATTGTTTTTCCCTTTTGCGTCTTCTTTACACCGCCCACCACCACCACCCTATGTCTTGCTTTATTTTTTTTCTTTTTTACTATCTTCACCATTTTGCTTCATATTTCTATTGGAAACTACCACCACCGTCCTCCTCCTCCACAACTGACGTTCCCAACTCTTTATTATAGCAGATATTGACAACCATTTCAAAAGAACTGAATCCCAAATATGCCGATACCGTTTCGGAGTCACCGACCATAAACTCTTTGTGGGAAGCATCCAATTCACGGGTTAAAGAAAATTTACTGATTTATTTTTTAATCAACCGATTTTTAATAACAATTATTTAAAAATCGATCGGGTTGTTTTTTAAATTAATAAACTCTTACAAATTAAAATACATTAATTAATTTTATTTAATAACTCTTTTTAAATTAAAATTTAAATTTTTGATAAATTAAAAAATTTCTTTTAATTATATTTACACTTTAAAATTTTTATTTAATTTTTAACTAAATTTATAAAGGTTTAATACTGATCCAACTTTTGATCCTTTAAATTAATTTTTAAAGCACCGGTAGTTTCATATCTCTATAAATCCAATGTCTGAGATGCGAAAGCATTGTTAGTATCTGTTTGGTTCAGCTTTTGAAAGGTAAATAAATATTTTTTTTAATTACAAAAATTATTTTTAAAAAAACTGAGTGTTTGGCTGTAAAATCTAAAATCTTTTTTTTAAATAGAAATGACTTTTTCAGTAATTAAAATACAAAATTTTGATAATCTCAAATTTAAAATTTTTCAAAAAAGCACTTTTTAAGGTAAATTTTTTAAATTAATTAATGAGCCTATTTTTAGTCTCATTTACCTTTATGTTTTACACATAATTTCCATAATACCTATAAATACATTTTTACGTTTATTTTAAAATTTATATAATATTATTTGACTTTTTATATATTTTAATATTTATTTTTAATATTTGTTTTA
Organism: Erythroxylum areolatum; assembly: GCA_024520975.1. Classification (NCBI taxonomy): domain Eukaryota; kingdom Viridiplantae; phylum Streptophyta; class Magnoliopsida; order Malpighiales; family Erythroxylaceae; genus Erythroxylum; species Erythroxylum areolatum. The sequence continues at coordinate 2,449,746 of JANIJH010000008.1, forward strand.
CTTATATTATAATCCATGTAAAAGATTTGGTTAAATATATTTTTATTTATGTTTTATATGGTTTAAAATTATATTATAATTAATATATTGTACTTTACATATTATTTAATATATTTTAAATAATATTTATATGCATTAATAATTTTTATTATAAAATAAAATATACTTAAAATTAAAAATGCTTTTTATTTTTATGTTACTAACTAGTCTATTGTATGAAACTCTTTTAGAAAAGCTCTTTTTTAAATGACAGCCAATTAGTCAACTGGCTTCTTAAAAAAGTTTTTTTTTTTTAAAATTTACTAATAAATACTTTACTAACAAAAGCTCTATTGATATAAGCCTATTTTTAATATTATTTGTATTAAACCCCACAATTAAAAAAAAGGAACACCAAAATATGTAAGAAAAATCTTAGGCCACAATTTTTCTCGAGTCACCTAAAATGCTAAAACGGGTTCTGTATTTGGACATCATATCGTTATAATGCATGCCATTACCAGGACAGGACCAGAACAAGCCCAAAACCCCACGAACCCACTTCTCATCTGAACTAGCGGTCAAGAAAACGGTCTGTCAGGTAAGAATCTGTCTCTTTTTTAAGTTATTTGTGTAGTAGGTCTATAATAGACTGACTTACTTTGGGTTCTGTCAATCGGTTTCAGATACTGTAAGTCAAAAAGTTTGCCGAGGAAGTTGGGTATTTTGGTTCTGCTCAAATGGTGGTGAAATCGAATTCTGTTGGGGGACTTGAAGAGGACAATACCCTTCAGTCTATCTGCTACGAGCGCGGCTCGCTCCAGCTCCTCGACCAGGTTCTTCACTCCTTAGCTTGTTATCTGATTGATTTTGCCTGTATAGTAAAAAAAAAACGCGAGTCTATTCGATTTTCACTTGATTTTTAATGTTGGTCAAGTCAAATTGAGCTTAAAGTTGATTTTTATTATTTTCTAATATCAGAGAAAGCTTCCACTGGAGACGGTGTACTTGGAAATCAAGGATTCTTCAGATGGATGGTATGGTATCTTATATTAACTGAAAAAATGAAAATTTTGATTTATGTTGTCAGAGATAAAAATGGCCTACTGCTTGTGTGTTGCTGTGTAGATTATCAGATTGATGAAAGTGGTTGGACTGTCTATTTAATGCTCATGCAATTCATTGAATCTGTCTCTTAATTAGCTGTTGTTGTAATTTAACCTTACTGAAGAAAATTTTTGCGCACATTGGATTTAAGCTATAAAAAATTTTGTGCCTTAGGTCTGCCATAAAAGATATGGTTGTTCGCGGGGCACCTGCTATTGCTATTGCAGCTGCACTTGCTCTTGC
>JANIJH010000008.1:2468099-2480931 GCA_024520975.1 Erythroxylum areolatum
TTATGGGAGAATTATACCTTATATATGGTTTTGCAGCTAGGTTTAGGTTTTTACGTGTTTGCATGGGAGATTTCCTTATGCTAATGGGCCATGGATGTGTGGATTAGACCCGTATTAACCAATAGGTGCGTGACTGACTGATTGGCTTGTGGGTTGTGGTGATTGGGCTCGAGCCCAATACAGCCGACCCGACCAATAATAAATAATAAATAAATACAATATAAAATAAGTAGTAACCTAAATAATACTATAAAAAGTTTATTACAAGAAAAAATAATATTGGTAACGATAATGACGACGACATTAAGGCTAAGGCTAAATTGGGAAATGTTTAGGCTAAATAACTAAGAGATATGTATTATATATTTGAATGTTTAGGCCAAATACAAGAGAAAAATGCTAAAAGACTTGTGAGAATGATAAAGATCTCTTTATATTCGATCATTTATTTGTATTCTAGTATGTCAAAGTTTTTTATTGCGGGTCATATTTTCGGAAAATTCTAGAAAACTATATCATTTTTGATCATCTCCCTCAAATCTTCTTAAACCTCTCCTTTTTCTCTCTTTTATAGTCTCTAAATATAATATTCTCGCATCTTTTTATTAGAATGTCTACGTTTTTCCTATTAATATGTCTAAAATACCTAAGTATTGTACCTCTCTTAAATTGTCAATAATATTATTCATCTTTAATTCGTCTCTTACTATTATATTATTGATCTTCTTTTGGTAAGGTTTTATACCTAATGGAGCATCGTCATCTCCACCATCATCAACTTATGACTATGCACTTGTTTGATAGGCTAACATGTTGCTTCATATAACATGGTCGGCTTAATTGTTAAACGATAGATACACTTATTCTTTTCTCACTTTCTTTTCAATCACCTTTTCTATTAACTTTACAATGTGACTAGATAATTTGATGTCTCTATAGTTGCTACAACTTTGGATGTCTCCTTTGCTTTTGTATAAAGAAATTAACATACTATTCTACTTATCAAATATTTTGGTCGACTCAAGGATCACATTAAAAAGTTTGACTAGCCAAATAAGATCTTCTTCATTTAGGCTTTTCCACATCACTGTGAATTAGTTAAAATGTGGTTTAAATTCAAAAACATTTTATATTCAATTTCTATTAAATAAAAATCATTTTTAAATATAAGCTCGACTCATTTCAAAACTCTTAAATTGAATCTAAGTATGCAAGTTTATTATATAAAATATAAATAATTTATCGAGTCATGTATTAAAATAAAAAAAGTTATTTTGAAATAAAAATGCAATCTCTTATAATATATATAAAGTGTTAATTATAATTGATAAAAGTTATAATTACTTATTTAAGTAAATATTTGAGTACAATTATAAATTATTTGTAAATATTAAGTTGAACTGAAAATTTTTGTGAAATTTTTATATAACTCAAAATTGATCTTTTAAATTTTTAGTATTAATTTTTAAATTTAAAATTATACGTTGAATAGTTCTGTTTCATGGGCCCAAAATAAGTTAGTTAAAAGTCAAAAGGCCCAGCAAACAGATAGTTGTAGTCGTAGTAGGGAAATGGTGCATGGGCTAGGATTCGTGCAGCGACAGCACTGCCACGTGTCAAATTCTGCACCGTTTAAGCCCAAAACGACAATGATTGCTCATTCACACTTAAAAAGTAACGCCCCCAAAAGGTCAAGGCTCACGTTAACTTTTGAAATTGCTAGCCTGCACCGCTCTCTCTCTCTCTCTCAACCGTTGTATTGAGTGAAACTCTCTCCCCCCTCCCGACTTGTCGTCTCACTCACAAAGTCACAACGCATTAGATTTCCGGACCCCACGAATGGGTGATCTTGGTCACCCCGCTCACGCGAAGTAACCGAGCGTGGATCACAGTGTACTATCGGGGGTGTGGGACTGACTGGCGAGCAAGTGTACGGTCCCCATAGACCAAGGTGAAGGCAGATGGCGACGGGTGGTAGATGGCCGTACGGAATTGGATTCTTGAAGCCGATCTCGAGTTGAGATCAAAATGTTTTATCCAGCATTTAATAATTTTATTATAATTCATTCAAATATTATTTAATTAAAACACAAATAATGAATTTTAAAAAATATTAAGAATTTCTAAAAGTCTCTTCTTTATAATTGTTATCAATTTACTCATTATTTTTACTTTCAGAAAAAAAAAAGTTACTACATAAGTTCAGATAACTGGATTGTTTTTGGGATTAAGAGAGTGATATAATCTTATCCTCCACCAGAACAGGACATAAATTGGGTTCGGTATCATCACTTCCAAGGTTTGAGAAAAAAGTTTGAAGATTAGCCATTGTTACACGTTCTTATTTGTTGCTCTTTGCCCATCTTTCCAATGGTCACTGTCACTGATGCCAATCCCTTTAAATTCTTGAAGCTATTAAGTTTGAATCTTCATGAAATGAAAAGGTAAAAGAAAAACAGGAATAGATAGGTTGCGACAGGGGAAGGTTTCCTCTTTGAAGCCGCATGGTGATGGTGGTGGAGTTGAATTCTTTCCTCTGCTTCCTCCCCCTTTAATTTTTTGGAACTGACGCAAATCTGACTTAAGCAAACAACACCCTATCTGACACACCTCTCTAACGCAAGGCAGGGTGAATATTTCCACTAGACCAGTGTCCCCTCCAGAGTTGGGGTATTCATTTTCCTGCTTTCCCAATGGAACTCTGCTCCTTTTTTTTTTGCCCCTCTGTTTCCTGTTCATTCCAGGCTCAAAAATGGCAACAAACAATCAATCAAAAATGGAACCCTTTCGTATTATCAAATTTGCCCATCTGGGTTTCGATCCTTTTCTTCTTTCTTCTTCCCTGCTGTCTCAAAATCAGAGCTTGATTCGTTGTTCTAAATCTTCTTCTCCTCCTCTCCACTCTCCGTTACTCGCATTACAGTCAGATGAGAGAGAGGAGAGAGACTTTATTATTGGCATTGCTCTCTCCTACGCAGCCATCACGTGTCGTTTCAGGTACTTCTCTTCTGCATCCACCACCCCACACCACCAGCGACCCTCAGGCTCTGAAAAAATAATACACACATGCATACATACACAAGCCACAGACTGTCTCACACAGAAGCATAGAAAAAAGAAAAGTTTTTTGAGTCTCTAGTCTTTACCCCCAAAAAACTCACTCAAATTCGATCAAAGCTCTTGCCTTTTTCTTCCTTTTTTTTCCAAAAAACTTAGTACAGATGACTTGCAGGCTTTTTCCACAGCCGTCTTTTACCATTATTACCACTATCATTATTACCACGTACAAAGGTTGTTTGTTTGTTTTTTTTCTCTCTTTCTTAAGAACAAACATCACATCTCTCGCTCTATCTCATCACGCACAGTCTGACAATAAGGACTCTCCTGTTAGCCTCCTCATCATCACTTTCTTTTACTCCCCCCTTAATCCCACCATTTAATCCATTTCTGCTGCAACCATGAACCATACACCATAAATGACACATTACATACGCACACATTCATGTTCATTGTTACGACTCCCTCTCTCTCTCCCTCCCGCTCTCTGTGTCTCTCTCTCTCTGTCTCTCTCGTATCCGCTCCTGCTTTTCTTGTTTCTGGGGCGGTAATTATCCATGTCAGGTTACTTAATTACTGCCCTCTGCCAAGCAAAGCTTTCAGTATAACCATAACATTGACAAGCTAACGTTAGCTTTACTTGTTCGTTCTTACTATTTGCTACTAGTGTATACTTTGTTACTTCCTTTACCTGTACTACTTGCTTGCTCTGATTCTGCATTTTTTCTTTTCTCGGCAGTTTCTTTTCTTCAACTTTCTGTTGTTTTTTTCTGAGAGTAGATTTTTCTCAACTTTTTACCGGCGGTTATTTGAGGAAGGTACAGTGTAAAAGATGGCAGATGCTGTGAAGTCTAGTTCTGCTCCATCAGTGCCGTCGTTGCCTCCACCGTGTCCAAAGTCGCCGCCGGAGTATCCTGATTTGTACGGTAAGAGAAGGGGTAGAGCCAAAGTGCAGATGCTTGAGAGAGAAATCCGTTTCCTTCAGGCAAGTTTTAAAATTTGCCATTTTTTGTATATAGTGTAATTTGACATGTATTCCTTACCCATTCTTTAACATAAAGCTTCTCTTTTCGTCATTTCGAGAGAACCAATGCGAGAGAACAAGGCCCAATATATAACTTCTGTAAAAACAAACAGAGGGAAGAGGATTTTGAGACTGATTCAACCAGTCTATTGAGGTCCTTTATAATTGAACTTTTTTCACTATGAAAGTTGTGGAAAGTTCCGATCTTTTATGTTGATAGTTGAATATTGTCCTTGTTGATATTATAATTCAACAAGCCATTGAACAAAACCAATTACTCAACATAGCATGAAGGGAAGAAATTACTCATGATTGAGAGGGTAACTGGTGCACTGAAGATGGAGTACCAAACATAAAGCTTAAACTTACCAAAGGCTGAAACTGGTCTTTACTGCTGCCCGTATTTTCACCTAACCAGCATGATCAATCCCTTTTACCGTACCATTTATAATATGGAAAGAATTGGGATATAGAATATCTATGCTTGTTAGCCTATATGGGTCTGATGGTTGGCTTATCAGGGCCTTCTAGTGTTAGGCCACTTGTTTTGAGAGAGTTTCTTCAACTGGACATACCAGAACAACTAGAGACTTCGAAAAAACATGTAAAGATAATTAACCTCAGCTGTCAATTTTGTGCCCGTTTCCTATCTGCAATATGTATCGTGAAGTTCTTAACACCAACAGATTGCAAGTGAACAATCATGATTTGTTATTCAAATGGTTATTTAATAGACATGAGAGTTATAAACTGTTTTGAGTAGGCAATTTCATTTTGGCCAGGACGAACTAAAAACTGTAGATAGCCTCCAGCCTGCTTCCGGATACTGCAAAGAGTAAGTCAGTTATGCAATTCCATTGTTATGGGTTGATGTAGGTGAAATTCTAGATATCTGTTATCAGTCATATTTTTGTAATTAATTCGGAAAACATTCTTCAGGGTCACCGAATTTGTGGTGGCAAAGTCAGATCCTCTGATACCAACGTAAGAATGTTCTAATTTGTATCACTGATAGCTTCTCCAGATTAGAATACCAGACTTACATTTCCTTTTTTTAACCCTTCAGAAATCGTAAAAACAGAAGGTCACGTCGCTTCTGGAAATGGCTATGGTGCAGTTTCCTCGACTTTTCTGTTAGAATTCAGAGTTCCTGATCTTGTCATCTTTACGAAAAAGGAATAATTATTAGCAGCAGCTTATGCATGCCATCTCTATCTTCTCTTTTCCCTCTTAATAACTTTAATTTTGATCATTCTGAAATATATCCCATTGTCTTGCATATGATTTTAATGATGCAACTCGTAGCTAATCTGAATTGTCCATCTTAAATGCTTGTTTTTGGTATAAATAATCAAATTATGTTCCTTTCTTGCCTACAGTGGAATTCCCTGCTTCAACTTCTCATGGATTTGTTGTTGCTGCTGTTCTAAATGCTCCCTTCACCTGGAATTGCCACGCTGCTGCTGCTGCTGCTGCGAATGTAATCTATTTAATGACTGCTGTTCGTGCCCTTCATGCCCAAGTCCGCGCTGCGCAGCACCAAAGTTGGATTGCTGCTCTTGTTCGTGTCCTAGATCAGAATGCTGTACAAAGATCTCATGTGGGGGTGCTAGTAACTGCTGTAAGTTTAAGTTTCCTTCATGCCATTGCCACCCAGATTGCTGCAGTTGCTGCTGCACATGGAATTGTTGTAGCTGCTCTTTTCCTAAATGCCCAAAGGTGCGTCCCTGCTGTTGTTGCAATTGTACAAAATCCTGTTGTAACCCTTGCTCTCTATTCTTCTAAGCACAATTCAATGCAAATATTATTATAATTATAAAGAAGCTTTTAATAAATTAATTTAAGCAGCTTATTTTCACTGACATCTTCCTTCTGATGTGTTAAATCATATCAAATGATCAATCAAAGTCTTCACTTTATTTGTGGGCCTGTAATGGGTTTGGCTAGTTTCATGCAAAAACCGTGAAGGGTCTTGCTTGGTCTTTATCATCCTAATTAGCAGAGTTGTTTGTTTGCTCCCAAGATTGGTTCATTTTGTGGATAACCCTCATTGACAAGCCTTCTCATGGTGCTTCTTATATGATCTTTGGAGTTGAAATGTGAACTCAATTCAAAACCCTGGACCTACATGCATCTAATTATTGATAGAATTGGCAGGCCTTGCATACCCATTATTATTTTAGCTTTTGGTTGGCACTCTGCCTGGAGGACTTTCATTTCTGCAAAGTCTGCAAAACCAGGAGCTGTCTTTTCCTACAGTTAAATTTTGATTAGTGTCTATTCAAAGATAAGGCCACTGCCATTCTCTACCCATCTTCAATAATTTAACCATCTTCAATAATTTAAGACACGTTGCATCTGTTCTCACTATCTGTGATTACTTATCAAGTAAGACTTTTAACAGTTTAGTAAATAGTAGCTTAAAATTTTTGTGGAGGATAACAAGCTCACCATTAGTTTAAGACTAATTAACTAAACTTGCTAGACACTTAGTTCCTTAAAATTTTAACTAACAAGGTAAATCTTCAAGTTTAAGCTCGCAGTACTCGAAGTAAAAAGCCCATCGCTTCCATAACAGCAGCTTTATGAGCACATACAAGTCTGTGCCTTCCCTATCTAAAATGACCCCGTTGATTAGAGGTTCTACAATGGAGAAAGCCACTTTCATGTTTCTTGATTCTAGACACTCTAGAGAGCCCAAGAAGAGAAAACCCATAAAACTTCCATATCCAGCGCTTACAACTGCGTCCAAGTGAACGAAATTGGGCTCCTCACTTGCGTTTGACCACTTCTCCAAACAACAGAACCAAACTCAGACCTTGTATTCAAGTTTGCATCTTTCTTGGCCACAAAGGTGACAGTGTACCTAAGCTTGTCCCCGACATTCTTGAACACAAGTTTATCAGGTCTGACGGTGATTCCGACCGTGGACGGCCCACTCACCACCACCTCGTAAACGGACCCTGCTGCCCCAACATTGGTCACCTCTCGGGTGTATCTAACAACTCTTTTGTCCGAAAACAGAACAGAGAACGAAGGGTAGTTGAGTTGACCAGGGTCGCTGAATATCTTCGAGCATGTAGTATTAGGTCGCTTGACAATGGCCTGTATACGCTCTACAGTATAGCCCAGAGAGCACAAGAAAGCTATATATTCTTCTGTGGATGTATCGTAAACGAGACCGGGAGTGAGGGCTTTGTGCGGGTCTACATGACCGGACCCATGAGCCCATGGATTCGATAACGAGCCGTCGGTTGCGTCCCTGAGAGGTAATCTGGTGTTGTCCACGTTGTAGGCCGTAGTCATGAGCGCAGATTTAATGGCGCTTGGGCTCCAATTTGGATGAGCTGCCTTGAGCAGAGCAGCTAGACCACTGATGTGTGGACATGACATTGATGTACCTACAGATTTCCATCCATATCAGAACTAAGCTATTACACCATCAATCTTAAAAGAACCTAACCAACCTAATTCTACGACCGTTTGTCAACAACAACCATTTAATCATATAACCGTTAGAGTTGAAAAGTTAAGATGAGAGATGAAGTACCTGACATGATGTTGAACTTAGTCTTACGAGTGTCCTGTTCCAGTCCAGTGGGACCAACGGCCTCGGACCAAGCAGCCAAGATATTGACTCCTGGCCCAATCACATCCGGTTTCAATATTTGCGGCGTCAACATATTAGGCCCCCGAGAGCTAAACGCCGCAACAACAGGCGACGGCGTCACGTTCAGCACCGTCCCACCGAAACTCAACAGAGCGTTCGGGTTCCGTTCGCTACTCACGTACTCTCTTATCATATCTCCCACCTTCCTTCCCACCGCCACCGTCGGCAATAGGTGGCTGTCCGCCACCAACTCCTCCCCACTCGCCGCCGTGTTCGCGAGTATCATTCCAACTCCGCCAGCGTCCCGTACGATCGCACCCTTTTCGACGCGTGCGTTAATTCCCCTATCACAGACCACCACTTTTCCACGAACCAATGATGGGTCGAGCGAACCGGGCAAGCACAAATTACTCGAACTGTTCCCCTTGTCATAAACCAACCCAACCGGTTCCCTCCCCATACCCGGGCCGCTATAAAGCGACACACCCGTGAACCGCCTTTTGTTACCCAATGAAGCGTAAGCCGGAAAATCCCGATCCAAAGTCCCGGCTCCAACGGTCATAATCCAGGGAGCCACATTGGCCAAGGAGGCTTTGGTGGGGCCACTATTTCCAGCCGAGCAAGAGACGAAAATGCCCCTCTCCATCGCCGTGAAAGCTCCAACGGCAACGGTGTCACGATAATACGGCGCCGAACCACCTCCGAGCGAGAGCGACAGCACGTCTACACCGTCCATAATAGCCCTGTCCATACCTGCAAGAATGTCAGATCCAAAGCATCCCGTACTCCAGCACACCTTGTATGACGCCACGCGAGCGCGTGTCGCCATCCCACGAGCGTTCCCACTTGCGTACCCCAGCAAACTCGCATTCGCCACCAGCGACCCGGCTGCGGTAGTTGCCGTGTGGGTCCCATGACCGTCTTGGTCACGTGGAGACTCAACCTCTTTGCTCTTCCCAATATAACCGCCACCAGACGCCATGTGAAAGCCCTTTGAGAAAAAACGTGCGCCGATCAACTTCTTGTTGCAGGCTTTAGCAGTAAAATCCGGGCCACTCTCGCACTGCCCCTTCCATTTCGAAGGGATCTCCGGCATTCCCGAATCGTCGAAACTTTTCGACTCAGGCCAAACCCCAGTGTCAAGCACGCCAATAATGACATCGTGCGAGGCCTGATCGACCTCAAGAGTGTTGTGGCCGTCGAACAAGCCCAAGTCAGCACTAATGCCTAGAAATTCAGGGCTCCGAGTGGTGTGGAGGGTGTACACGGTGTCCTCGTAGACATCAAGGACATAATCTGACTGCTTGAGAATGTTAACTTCTTCTGGGTCAAGCGAGGCAGCGAAGCCGTGAAAGGCATCTTTGTAGGTGTAGAGAAGTGAGTCCGAGGAAGAGGATAGAGATTGGAGGCTGGCGCTGTACCAGTCGTGGTGGGTAGCGTAGGACTCTGGCTTTGCGTTGTGTTTCATATGGACAATGTAGGTTTGTTTGGCTGTTCCGGTGACGGAAATGGTTAAGAGGAGAGGAACAAAGGTTAGGAGGAGCCTGAACCAGGCCATGGTTAGAGATACAGAGAAAAGAAGTGTGTTTTTTTCAGTGGATGAGGGGAAGGGGAACTTGTTACCGTATGGGTTAAATAGAACTCATTGTACAAACTCTTGTGAGTTTGGGACAGCGTCGAAGACGTGTGCCCGTTTCATTGGGTAAAGGACCTTGCTACTGTTAGGTATCTATTTACATTAAAAAAATCAATAATAAACTTAAGACATCGGATCTTTTCTGATTTAAATGAAGTCACGGATTCAAATATTTTTTATATATGTAATCATTTTGGTTCTGCTGGATTTTGGCGGAACTGAATATTGCCATTCGGATCCATGAGTTGGCCGCCTTCTGGGATGACTTCAACGTGAAGGTATCTGTAAAATAAAGAAAGACACGTCGGAGGTTGTGTCACGATTAGCCTCTCCGACGCTCAAGTCAGTCTTTTGATGAAGGTAGGGTTCCCGAAAAGCCAATGAAAGCTAAGTTATGAGTTGCATACCTTCGTTATGATAGAATAATACCTTATATATGAAGCAACAACTAGGTTTAGGTCTTTACGTGTACATGGGAGTCTCTCGCATGCGAACGGGCTGAGGAGAGCGTGGATCGGGCCTGGGCCTGACATAGCCATTAAATAGGAGATTGATCTTTGAAGAAAGGACCGATCGGCCCACAGGTCGTTTTGACTGGGTCCGGGCCCAACACCGCCGACCCAGCCACATTCTATTATAAATGGTTCCGTTTTGTTTCATTCTGTTCCGTTCTATTCTATTAATTAATATTCAACCAAACAGGCGTTTAATTCTTGTATTGATTCAATTCAGCAACTTGAGAGTTTAGGGTGAAAACAAACTAATGCATGGGCATTCTCGTCAAGGTCGAGGTGATAATGGGATCGAGTGACTTTAAGTACTTTCAATTTCAAGTTTAAGTTTTTAAAAAATTAGGTTTAAATATTCATAATCAAACTCGATTAAACATATTTAATATATTAATTTTATATTAACTTAATCCAATTTCTCTTAATCGGTTAAATTTAAAATATTTTTTCAAACTTGAATAGATTAAATACTCAAATTTAAATTTAAACTAAATTTAATTAAATAAAACTTATTTTATTGACTTTAAATTAAGTTGGAATCTACTCTTTTTTATCCTGCCTACTCACAAGTAATGTATCTACCAATTAGTATATAACAAAAAGGATCTTGGAATATACCATGGATGTTGGTGGCTCACTGGGAGAGCGTCATTACACGGATACGAATTCTTAAATTTTCTGACAAAAAAGACGGCAGCATTGCTAAGAGTTCTTTATAAGATTGTCAACTAATTTTTCTAATGCAGTGTATAGTAGCTTTATGGCTCATTAATCGATCCACAAAAGAAAGTGAAAGTTCTTGAACCCTAATTAATCAAACCTAAGCATACCAATAGCTGGAGAAAGTAGAAAGTAATCGAGTGACACCAATTCCACTCAATGGTTTTGTAAACTAGTCATTGTCCAAAGAAATAATCTCCAATCAAATGGTTGAGGTTTCACTCTCAGATAATCACAAACTGGGACCCTACAAATGCCTACCCTATTGAGACAATAATAAGAACGAATTCAACCCATATGACCTAGAGCATCCACTAATAACCGGGTTGATGCAAAGCAAAAGAAAAGATTCCAATTCAGCACTTGATTGAAAAATGAGATCCCTTTACAGATCCAACGTACGGTTGAGATTAATTCTTAACCCTGTGTCCTTGCCTATATAAGAAGTCATTCTTGTGACAAGCCTTGCAAGCAATCCATAGTTCTTCTTTTCTCCAGCATTCTAGCTTTTTTTTGCTTATAATTCGAGTAGGAATATGGGAGTTTTTGGTGAGACAAAATGGGGCTCCCTGAACTCCTGCCCTGAAAAGGAGAGTGTGAAGGTAAATCTATGGCTGCTAGCTCATGAATACCCATAGGTGCGCAGGATTATCAGAAACAATGATGAAATATTTGAGTGCGCAGGCTAAGGGTTTGCATGAGCTTGGAGACCTAGTTACCTTCATCTTTTTGGTATTGGAGTGAAGGGAGCTCTATGGTCTTTCCAACAATTTCTTTATTCACTTTCTTGTTTAGTCACTAATCTCTCTTTCTCTTTTCCTATTGTTCTCTACGTTATTGGCATGCCATGGTCTCTCCTTAAGACTGCTTGGTAAGTACTCACCAATCTTCTCGATCATTATAAATACTCATCTCTCTCGATTGGCTTGTGCAGATTACTTATACGGAACCAAGTCAAAGAACATTCCTGGATTGGATCAAGTGCTATCTTACGCAGATGTGCTTATCAGTGTCGGACTCGTGGCTATGACTTCTACCATTTGAGTGTTAGAAGATCCGACGACATGACATGAAGCAGTCAAAGTCAAACCTAGAACAAGATGCTTTAATCCTGCCGTGTAATATTCCTGCACATAAAAAGCCAAATTGGCTAATCATGCTTGTAATTCTGAAACTGCACAGATGGACAATAATGCATATATTTTCTTATCAGTGGCCCCATTTATGTTAAATATATATTTATCCTCACTTAATTATTCGCATTACATATAACAGACGTACTCCCGATCTTAAGTTAATTGAAAAATATCTGCAATTACGTTATTATAAATAATGGATGTACTCCCGAACTTTAGTTAATTGAAAAATACCTGTAATTACGTTATTATAATACGATTAGTGCAATTGTTAATGAAAGTTTGAATAGCTAAAATTGATGTTAGGATGTCAAGTGTGAGTAGGAATCCCACATTGAAAAGAGATGAAACTAGTGAATGACATATAAGTAGAAAGGACCTATAAACTTAATGCTTTAAGGTTTTTGGTTGAAGTATAGTGTCAAAGTTCACAAGTATGTTTCATCACTAGGCCCATCATATATATAATTTCTATTCTCTGTGTTTTTAATAATTGATTCTGAATTGTGGTGATAAATAGTTAATTAATAAAAGTATTAAAATTCTTGGCAAAATTAAAATTAAAATCCTCTTTTGTTCTCATAATTCTTCATATATTTAACTTTAAAATTCATGAAATATTTTCTTCTAAAAGCTTATAACTTTTGTTATACATCAAAATGTTTAAACCAATTAGCCTGTCATAATTAGTAGCAGGAAAATATAGTTGTTTGTGAATTGCAATTGCGATATGTTACTCATTTCTCATTGTACACTTGGTTTAAATCAATATGTCCATCACTAAGAGACATTAGTCAATTATTCAGTATTGAAAAAGTGGCAAATAATTAAATATTGATGATGATATGAGCATATAAGATACCATCTTCTTTTTATATATTTTTTACTAACTCTATGATTTGCCTTGATTGGGCAAGTATTTATTCGTTAATGACTAGAGGTGTTCAAAAAAATCCGCGAACCTGTAAACCGGACCTGAACCGCATGAACCAAACCTATAAATAAGATTATTCGAACCTGAGTTCAGGTTTGGTTCGAACCGAACCTAAAAAATCAGGTTCATGGTTCAGGTTCAGGTTTCTAACTTGTGGTTCTAGGTTAACCGAACCTAACCTGAACCTATAGCAGGTTAACCGAACC
>JANIJH010000008.1:2481031-2497209 GCA_024520975.1 Erythroxylum areolatum
ACCTTCGTTATGATAGAATAATACCTTATATATGAAGCAACAACTAGGTTTAGGTCTTTACGTGTGCATGGGAGTCTTTCGCATGGGGACGGGCTGAGGAGAGCGTGGATCGGGCCTGGGCCTGACATAGCCATTAAGTAGGAGATTGATCTTTGAAGAAAAGGCCGATCGGCCCATAGGTCGTTTTGACTGGATCCGGGCCCAGCACCGCCGATCCGACCACATTTAAAACTTGGGACTAAAATTTTATTTTTTGAAAGGGATCTACTCAGAGCAGGGATTAATATAAATATGAATGATTTAAAGATGTCTTTTTATAATTGAATCAATACTTTATGAGAAAAAAAAACATTAGCAAAGATAAATATCTGTTTGTAATGTAATGACCGTAGAGAGCCTTTGGGTTTTGATTATTACTGGGTCAAGTACTGTTGTTCTAAATTATATATTATGATCCATGAATAAGGATGTCACGAAACTCTTTACATTGTGTAGGGTAGGGTAGCGTGGGGTGGGGTGGGGTATCTTTGCCATCTTAGGGCCCTTGTATGGCTGTAAAGCAAGAATACAGTTAGTTTCTAATTCCTTTGATCCAATCTAGTGAAGAGGTTGTCAAATCATGCCAAGCACAAGCACAATAATTAGTTATCCATCAATGCCCACATCTTTGCTTTATTTATTTTTTTATTTTACTTTTTACTTTTTACTTTCTGCTTTATTTTATTGTTTTTATTATTTTATTTTTTTCACATAGGTCATACCCATATCTCCAATTAAGCTTCACTTTAATTTTTTGTTTTCATTTTTCAGAAAGTATTTTAATTGATAAACTTTAATTTTTATATACCTAATCAGTTCAAAGATTTTAAGATGTGCCCATCATCTCCAATAATATTATTTTGAATTGGGGTCTCAAAAAAACTAAAAATGGATTGCCTGTTTGCCTTGATGAGTGGGGCGTACATTATTTGTATACAAACTTAAAAAGCCATTTTGTCTTGACTTCCCCATATGTACATATATATACATAAGACACGTTATAGATGGAGACACGTTTTAAGAGGCCCCACCAACCAATCACCAGCTTTGTGTCTTCAAAAGAATAGATGGGTCCCCCCAACCCCAAGGCTGGGAACTCCTCCATTCAATTTTGGGGTAACGACTGCATGATTTGGGGCGGGGATGAGGAGTGTGAACTGTGGACTGTGGACTGTGGACTTGACGAGTTAAAAAGTTATAAGCATAATCAGTTCAACTACGGAGTAAAGTACTCACTTTTTTTTTTTTTCTCACGACATATTTTAAAATGGTCTTAATTATAAGAAGACATCTTTAAGTCATTCACTTTTAGACTAATTCTTCCTTAAATCAGGTAGGTCCCTTACAGAAGGTAAAATTCTGACTCTAAATTTTAAACAATTATATAGATGAGGACGGTTCAAACCCGTGATCTCACTTAAACTAGGAAAACCTCTTACTAACTCACCTACACCTTAAAATTAAGTAGTCAATTTTTTTCCCACCGGCCAGTCTTTTAGTTCTTGTACTCTTTGTACCTCTCATAAAACCTTGTTTACTACGTTTTTTACAAACAAACATCAGGAGCTTGCTTCAATGGTCATCTTCCTGAGATACATTCGCCTGTTCATAATGATTTTGTTAATGAGGAGGAAGACACTCAATCTGAGACATGTATTATTTTGGGCATGGAAATGACGGGATAATTAATAATGAGTTAATCTTGTCATAATTTCGCGTGTCGGAATAAAAAAACATATCAAATCGAAGCAAAGATATGAAATGTAAATCATGGGACGGGGTGGATTTTGAGGAAGAAGACGACACCTGTCCTTTTAGAGGCGTAGAGCCCATTCCACCGAAAAAGAGCGCAGATTGTGCCGCCAATCCAGCTCCTCTCTACTCTTTATTGCTCAGCCTGCGTAAAAGAGAAGTTTGTGTGCAGAAACCCCTCAGCTCACGCTTACATTAAATGCCTTTTGTTGTTTTTTTCACTTTCTTAACACATCTTGCACGCCTTACGCAGCTACTCTAGGACACTGGCACCTTCAGTTGCTTTAAAGTATCAGTTTCAACTTACCTATTTTAATAAATAAATACTTATTATTATATTCTTAAATAATTTAAACATCATTTACAAGTCAATATATAATTAGTGCACATTTGAAAGAGCTTATTTTTATTTGTAAAGATTTTCGAAGAAAAGTTTTTTTAAGAAGACAGTTAACTATTTGACTGTAATTTTAAAAAGAATGTTTTTAAAAGAACTTTATACAATAGATTGTTTAGCAACATAAAAATAAAAGGTACTTTTAATTTTAATTATATTTTATTTTGTAATAAAAATTATTTATGCATATAAATATTATTTAAAATATATTAAACAATATGCAAAGCACAATATATTCATTATTATATAATTTTAAACCATATGAAGTATAAATGAAAATATATCTAATCAAATCTTTTATATGGATTATAATATAAGTAAAACTATATCAAAAATAAATATTAAAACATATAAAAAAGTCAAATAATATTATATAAATATCAAAATAAACGTGAATATATGTTTGTAGGTGTTGCGGGAATTATGTGTAAAAATATAAGGATAAAAGTGACTAAAAAATAGACTCATTAATTAATATAAAAAATTTACCTAAAATTTACTTTTTTTGATAGACTTTAAATTTGAACTTCTAAAAAAGTTGTATTTTAACTTTTAAAAAAGTTATTTTTATGAAAAAAAAATACTTTTAAATTTTACAGTAAAATACTCATTTTAAAAAAAACTTTTGTAGTGAAAAAATATTTATTCATCTTCTAAAAGTTGAAACAAGCAGGCACTTATTTAGCTCCAAAACCAAAAGTTAAAATAAAAAGGCACTTAGTTTTGTTGTTGTTCGTATGGTTATTTTGCCGGTTCTATCGCTTTCATCGTTTGGGATATTATAATATGCTAACAGTGAAACATTACCCAAACATCCCCTGTTTTAAAAGTCCGCATTTATCCTGAGTGATATCTACATTCTGGACTAAACGATGGTCCCATTCTTAAATTAATTTTCTAGGATTTAAACTCGCGATATTAGACAAACCTAAGTCCTGACTCTAATACTACTGAGCTATCTCATAAGGCTTTACAAGATAACGGTGAGCAAATTGGTAATTAGGGGATGCGAGAGGTGACTCAACATTATTGCGCTATCTTTAATACGATGATTGACCATTCAATAATCATTCATGCCAAATCTTCAAGTTAAGTATGATAATTAGTCATCATATTTCAAAAAATTTTAATGAAAAAATAAAAACTTATTTTTAAGATTTCAAAAACATTATTAAAAATATTACAAAGAAATAAACATGAACCGGCATAGAATGCCAAACCTAAAACCTTTTCTATTGTTAATTACGCCTAGTGGCCTCTGCCTACCCACACTATAATCCTCTCCTCTACATATGTACTTGCATAGAATAGTGTGGTAATGGGAACTCCTACCAAGCCACCAACGGATATGAAGATATATTAAAACTTTAATCTTTTTGGACTCTCCTTCTGCGTCCAACATCCATTATTATTATACATACACTTCAATGCTGGGAGGTTGAAGAGTATGTAACTTCAGTTAAGGGTACGTTCATCTAATTCGTAAGATGACCATATCATCTAATTTTTCAGGCTGACTTTGGATCAAACAACTCGAGCCTCGCAACAGGAAGAGAACGGCAAAGAAGATTTTACTGTTGATTACGAATTGGAGGAGAAAAAGCAGAGATGTTTTGATTAAATCACCGAAATGTGTGACAGAAAGTGAGAGCGTGAATACCAAAGATTGATAGGATAGAATAACCAGAAATCATTGCCCTTTTCCCCTCTACAAGCGTGCTTTTCCTTGAAGTGGGTGAACACACACTACCAATAGTGTGGGTGTGAAGTGCCCTTCAAATCACCTGCACCCCAATGCTTTGTATTTCTATAGGAATAGTGGCTGGGATGCAAAGGGAATAGAAGGTACAGAGTATTGGAATAAATGGCTGGGATGCAAAAGGGATAGAAGGTACAGAGTATTGGGGTACAGATGAATACGTCCCATGTGAAGTGTGAACAAATCAGAAAGTTTCTTAAACCGCTTTCCTCCTTTCCTTCGTTTGCACATGGGAAGAGAACTAAACTCAAGGTGAAGGAGGAGATGCCTTACTCTCTCTTTTATATTCCACATAAATTATAGAAGACATCTCCGAACTTATCCATTCTTAGCTCCTAAGCCTCACATCTGTTTTCCAGATGCCTACTCTTCAGCTAGGTATCTCAAACTCCCTGCATAGCTTTGCACTTTTTTTTTATTACATTAGATATCCTAATTTAACTGGATTAATCTTAAACCCATAAGATCCCACCTCAAGAATCCTATAGGATGTAAACCTGGAATCTTAAGATTTCTCAAGTTCCTACGTAACTTGTACACTTTTGCACACAAGAAGTCTTCATGTACTTGATTGTTCAGTTGATAATTGATCAATGGTCCTACTCAACATCAGGTTCCTATCAACCCCTAAGTTTTCTAGTAGCTCAAACTCCCATACTATCGTTAGAAGCTAGGCGTTCGTAATTAATCTGATCAAGGAGTTTTGCCCAGAGAGCTAGAGGATCATCAACAAAAATATTTCCTATTTCTCTTCATTTGATGTAACTCGAACTCAAGACTTCCTAAAAAGGAGAGCTATAAGTTATAAGCTGAAATCATTTAGCCCACTCCTACTTGTTTATTATTAAGGGTGTCCTGGAGTTTTTTTGTTTTCATATATAGTTTTGAGTGTCTCCTTTGACTTATTTGATTTTTTGAACTTTCCCTTTTTTATTAATATATTTATTTATTCTCTTCAAAAAAGGATTAAGATTTTGATAAAAAATACAAAAATCTACTGCATACATCATGGCTTCGTTTGGATAAGGTTGATTGATTACATTTAGTTGTTTGATAAGTCAAAACGTTATTGAAGTTGTTTGGTAATTGATTGATTAATTAGATGATCAACTGAAAATGAAAAAGCTACCATCCACTAGTGTTTTGTTCTATCGTCTAAAATTTAATATTTAAAAATACAAAAATGCCCTTTTGCTGATATTTTGTTAAAGGATAATGGGTGTTGCTACTTTATTCGCACAAGTAGCAGTACATAACTAAAGTTAACCCTACCTACTGTTTATGGAGCACCCTATCTTGTCTGTTTTTTTATAAACATTTGTAATCTTTTTCCAACTTTAAGAAGCTAATTTTTGTTTTATTAAATTTGCTTCTTCACTCTGAGAAGTCCTGAAACACCAGATCAATTCTTTCTAACTTTAATTTTCAAAGAATTTATTTATCTTTAATTTAATTACTTTGCAAAGTTATTTTGAAAAGTAATTTGAAGATTAAATTATTTTATTCCTCTTCACAAGCTTTTTTTCTATTAAAGAAAGCAAGACAATAATAGAATTTTTTTTTCAAATAGAAAAATTATTACTAAAAAATAAAACTCATATATTTAAAATAACAAGATTTTTATTTTTTATTTATTTACATGAGAATAAGCAAATAATGATATGAAAATAAAGATGAGATATTCACAATTTTACTATTCAAAGGATAAACTATAAATTTATAACGGATTTAAATCAACTTTAAACGTATATGTTTTTGAATAATTATAAACTAAATTTAGAATAAGTTAAATGTAAGTTTATTTTAACTGGATTGATTTTTTAAATAACAAATTATTTTTATAATATTTATAACATATAATTTACTGTCAACTAATTAAAAATATAATTAACTAATAATTAATATAATTCGTTAATTATTAAATAAACGTTTTTAAAATTATGTGAAGCGGGTCTTTGTTTCTACCAGAGTCAGGCAACCTCTCTCTTAAAACAGTTCTGATGTTGTTTTCATCTACTTAAAAATTTGTAGTCACTTTTGATATTACCTTTAAATAATTTTATAGAAATATTTATGCAATATTTCACATAAAATTATTATAATCTTAAAATTTTAAAGTATGAACTATGTTTATTGTTAAAAAGTAAACATCGAACATTATGTTGCAGTCAAATTTCGATGAGAGTTCAAGTCGCTTTGGCCGAGTGGTTAAGGCGTGTGCCTGCTAAGTACATGGGGTTTCCCCGCGAGAGTTCGAATCTCTCAGGCGACGATTTTCTTTTCTTTTCAATTTCTTTCTATTTTCGACTTTATTCGATTATGTCAATTTCATTTCAAAATAATTTCAGGAATTAAGATGTACTCCGATATGTTAGGCTTTATTGAGTTTTTTCAATCTAAAAAGTTAGGTTGAGACGAGATATTTAGTTCTCTTTTATTTGGATTAATCACATTAATTACGATTTTCATCGACAGAATGAGGACACCTCAATGGTGCTGCGAGTTAAAAAGCGCAAGTGCTGTAGGAGATTGGTGTACGTAGTGATGCTTATAAGTACTGTACTACGTATTATGTTAACCTTTAGGGGACTTTTTACTATTTTTTATACATATTTGTGGGAATATTATATTATTTTCAAAAGCTCGCAGGAAACAAGAAAATGAAATAATCATCAAATTCTGGATCTTAAATAAACAGACGCAACATATCTCAAGATAAAGCACAAAGCTTTCATGATAAGAAAAGTCATATTAGAGAGGATTTGATCTTTAATATCATTGGAAACTAAGGAAATACAGAAGTCTGAACTCTGATCATTCAACAGGCAGAGTGTTCTAGTGGCCGTACTTCTGGAACTCCCATTCACTATTATCTGTATGCACACAATGCAACAGCCATATCAAGAAACCGGGAGATGACTAATATAAAGCGTAGATAGTGACAATAAACAACAGTTAGCAAGAATCATACCTAAAGGACAAACTTGACGAGTCTTGAGCCATCGGCTAATGCAGTGAAAGTGGAAAGCGTGATTGCAAACCCCTGTGAAAATATAGACAAGCTTGTATAAACTTTAGGAACTATAACCAGACAAGCTTACTACTCAAGGGTCCTACAGTGAGTCAAGCTAATCTTTTAAACAAGTACAGACAGCACAGAACAGTCACTGAAATGCTTTATGCTTTGATAAAGTAGCATAGGACCTATTTGAGCAGAAAAGTGATAGTATTAGCACCAAATGGATCGACTTGATTAACAGAGCATAAATGATTATGCTAAAATTTATAGAAACAAAAATCCGAACTCTAGAAAGTAGACCACCTCAAACCCTTCCGGGCATCCAACTAGCACAATCATAAAAGAATATCCAAGCATCTTCAACATAGAGTAGTATGGAAGCCTTTTGAGTACTCTAACTATGAAGAGAACAGCTAAACTTAGGAGTTCATTCGGTAGTAAGAATCTTCTTCCAGATATTACAACATAAGGGAAAGAAACTGAACAAAAGCAATCTACTATTATGATCTCACAAAACATGAAGCCAAGCTCACAAAAATGACAAACAAACAAAAGAAAAGGATAACATTTGCGATAAAACAACTCGCTTATAAAGTCACCAATCACAAAGCTTAAAGAGCTTCTGGCAGACATTGAATGATTTTTAATCACTTAGATTAATTCAAGGAAAAAAATTATTTCCCACATTCTTCCTTCAACTCAACATTCCACAAGTCCCTAAAACTTTAGTGGAACATGTTCCATAACATCCTATATTAATATCACCCGATAACAGGGAATTGAGCAGGAAATAACATGGCAGTCAATCACTTTGGTGGTATATGCAATTTTTGACTTTCCGCCAACATCTGTCTTCATAATTTTACATTGAGACAGGATTCCTGATATTTAAGAGCCCATATACATCAGAACGGAGTAACATTCTCAGATTAAAACATAAGAAACAATATGTCTGCCATTCCAAAGTAAACTGGATTTCAATTACACACTTGAAAGATATAATCTTTCTCGACTTTAAAAAAGGGGTACCTGTGGTCCTAAACTACAAGAGTTTTTGCTTACACCATGGAAACAAATTAAACACTAACAGCTAGAAAGTCTAAAGTCCCAAATCCAGCATCCTCTACTTAACCACTGGCTATCAATTTGCAGTTCTAAAGCAAGTTAAAGCACTTATCTTCACAGAACTTTATCTAAACAAGCGGCAGCAAAGTATCAAACACAGAAAACAGAAATATGGAAAATTATAAAATTTATTGACATACCCCAAGCAACGGTGCATTCCTCGCTGGTGGCGCTAGCCTGGTTAGCTTGGCACTCTATGCCTAATCAACGAGCATTCAGGCAAAATCAATCAATAGTAACAAACATATAATCACGCAATCAGATAAAAAAGATAATAAAAGCAAAAGATAATGACTAGAACTCACATAGATCCATGATGTGGTTTCTGCAAATTGCACAGTTATCTACAACAATATCTGTAAACACCAATCGCGCAACAACATCCATCACCACTCAATTCAAACGAAAATTCAGACTCCACACGCACAGCTAGCTTCAGATGTACGCATACGAGCATAAAAGAAAGAAATTTAACAAAGAAAATTAAATTAGGGTTAGAGGGCAGAAGAGGTTACCCCAAGCCCAGAGAGCCACGGCGCTCCACTTCTTGATCTCGAAACGCTTGGGCTTCTTGGTGGAGGAGGAGGAGGCCTCGCCGGCGGGAACCATAGGGATGTCAAATTCTAGAGTCGTCATTGCCCTTTGTCGAGCAGATATCAGTTTGGTTCGAAGGTAATATTGGTTAAGTGCTTCAATCTAACTCGGATGCTATTCCAATTCCCATTAAAATTTGACTTAAGTTGTAATATCTTCAATTCAATATATTAAACCTATTAGCGTTGCCTTTCCTAATTACTATGGAACTTAAATTTAATTTAATTGCTAATTTTGCCCAAAAATAATTAAATTTTAATGTAAAATTTTATCTTCTTTTTAATTTTTAATGTATCTAAAAGTGAATTTAAGAAACAAAAATGATATAAAAAAACCCTTCCAATCTATTTTAAAAGTAATAATCATAATTTGATTCACAAAAAATTAGATTTCTGAGTTGGATTCTTCACCTGAGTCGTTATTGTGATACATAAAAAAAAACATGAAAAAAAATTAAAGAAGAAAAATGAGAAACAAAGTAAAATTTAATTATCATAAAAACTATTTAGGGACCGACATATATATCTTTTTTCTTGTTTTTAACAAATGAAACAAAAGATTA
Source organism: Erythroxylum areolatum (assembly GCA_024520975.1). Lineage (NCBI taxonomy): Eukaryota > Viridiplantae > Streptophyta > Magnoliopsida > Malpighiales > Erythroxylaceae > Erythroxylum > Erythroxylum areolatum. The sequence goes on from JANIJH010000008.1 coordinate 2,490,279, forward strand.
ATATTTGCAAATTTGGATTTAAAGTTAAACTATTAAGATCAAAATTTGTTAGTTTAAAAGGTTCAACTGATATTAGATAGTCATAATATCGGTTAAATATTGAATAAAATTAAAATAATTGAAAAATGATTAAAGAAGTTTATTCTTATTTATAAAAAATTTAAAGTTTAATTAAAAACTGTTAAATAAAAAATAATTAATTAAATTTAAAATATAAAATTATTAAATTAAAGCAAACTAAAAAATTAAAAATTAAATTAAAAGTTTAACTCGTTCAAAGTTTTCATCCTTACGCAATGCGAGTTGTCTCTATTTTTTCAAATCGTTAGAAAAAACTGAATGCTAGTCTTAGTGAGAATATGGAACGGTGGAGGGTTATTTTTACCGTACAAAACAGTTTTTTTAAATAATTGATTAATTAATAAATTTATTAATTTTTAATAATATAATTTATAAAAATAAATCAAACAAAAAGTTAATATAATGCAATGAGTGAACATAAATAATTGTGGAAGTTAGCATATATAGCTTAAAAAGCATGATGAAATTCCAAGCACTTCTCAACCCTAAAATTGAAGATTTTGGCATCCAGAATGTTATTTGTTACAACAAAAATAAGAATAATATTCCCTGTTATCCCATATTAAGGATTAAGACCTTAAAATAGTGTACACTAGAGTTTATTGAGAAGTTAGAAACTGCATTTCATGTTTGTGTCTAATATAGCATACAAACACGTGAATATTAATTTTTACACATTAAAATGATTGTGCATGCATTCATTGATATTTTTGAGGTATAATTGATTTATAAATGTGATTATATTAAGAATTGTAGTTTTTATATATTAAAAATTGATTTTGAGAGTATATGTATCGATTTAAATTTTTTGGTGAAAATTTAGGAGATTTATGAAATTTTTTGTATTTTTGGACTAAAAAATGCCAAATGGCAAGACAATTTATAAATGGTAGTAGAATTAACTGTCAAATGACAGTGAAAATTTGATAAATGACTTTGGGAATTATTGACAATTGTCATTAAAAATTCTGAGACAATTGGAGTAGAAATGGGGAAATAAGTGGACTAGTAATTTAAAAGATCAAATGAAGACCATAAGGTGGTGACATGTGACAAGTGACACTTGTCACTTGCCTTGCCACACACCTCACTTTCGTATGGCCTAAATGAAAGACAATCATTTAGTCTTTCATTTTATTTCTTTGGCCAAATATTCTCATCTTCTTGTTCTTCTCTTCTCTCAACTCGCGATACTCACCAACCCTCACGATTTTTGATTTTATGCCAACTCCTTCATTTCTTTCCTCAAGATCTTTATTTTCTCTTCATCTTGTCACAAGAAAAACCTAATCTCTCATTCATAAACGAAGATGATCTTAGGATGTTTGGGAGTTAGGGTTACGTGATCTTTAACTTTGGAGCCAAAACAAGTAAGTGTATTGTTATTAATCTTCAGAGATACGTGTAACGTTAATGTTGCAATAAATAGATGTATGTTATGTTTTAATGTATTAGTGGTATTTATGAGTTGTTTTAAGGGAAGATTGAGAGACTAAATGGTGATGAAGTGAGCTGGAATAAGCTAGATGGAGTATTTTCACTAAACATGTATCTGTATTTTAGTCATAACTTGACCTGTAGATATCTAAATGAGATTATTTTTTATTTAGATTAAACTAGAGACATATTGTTACAAATTTCCTGAAGAAATCGAATGTTAATTCTGTCTCTAAGAATTCCAAAATTAGACTTGAAATTGAGTACTAGATGTAGTGTAGTTTAAGAATAGTCCGAAGTGTTTCGAGTATGACTTTTAGAATATTGAATCAAATTGTATGATCTTAGTATCATTAGAAACTTAAGACATAAAGAAATAATTTTATAGAGAAAGTATTGCCTAAATACTCCATTTTCCTTGTCATAATGATCATGCAAAGTTGACCCGAGAGTCTAATTTGAGAAAAAAAAGCTGAAAATTTGGAAGATAAACTGTTAGGATTTTCGGATCTGCATAACCCATGATTGTGGGAAAAGGTTAAACATCAAATATGCTTCTTTTATGTATGTTTTGGGATAACAAATGGTTAGGTACTTTCATATGATGCTTGAATAAGTGATCAAATGAGTGATATGTTTATAGTGATGAATGAGGATATAAAGTAAGCATGAATTGTTATATATTAAGTGTTTAAATCTGAAATTTTAAGATGTTATAAGAATAAAAGTGATCATATGAAAGATAATGCGATCAAAAAAAGGTCAATGATGTGTATTAAGTAAAGGTGAATGATAAATTGGATATTTTGTGATCTTTTAATGCTTTAATGACCTTGATGAATGATTGAAAGATGAACTTAGAAAAATCTTGTATAATTGAGGAGTAAAGCTAAGTTCAATTTAGACATATATGAGTGTTGATATATGAGTGATCATAAGATGTAAATAAAGGAAATATATTCGGGATTGTTATTGAGCATACATTGTACATAATCCATCTATATATATGCATAAATGAGTAATTATATAATTGTGCAACATTGTGATATGTGTAAATGTATATTGCAAGATATAGAGTAGCATTTAAAGCGTCAACATCCAGACGTTGCCGAAATTTTAAGGTAATAGCTTTATGGAGCAACCTGTGAGTAACGAAGACGGTCTAACTTAGTTAATTGTTTGTTTTAAATTATCCTCTGAATAATCTTATGAATGTGAACTTGATTGTGTTGATTATGAACATTAAATATCCGAGGCGTTTGATGCATGAATGAGATATTGAAAGTGCTTCTTGTATATAAATCTGACTGAAATAAGTGTACTTAAACAATTTTGTTAAATATCGGACTAATGTCTGATGATGAACGTGTTCTGAATGTGAATATAAAATCATATGATTAATTGAGAATATGAGAATGTGATGCATTTCATTACATTAATGCGTGAAAGATAAAGGCAGTTGTGACTGGAGTTGTCAATAAAAAGAGCTTAAAGCTCAGCATGTGATAAGAGCTTCTAGCTCAGTTGCTATTGTACCCAGTATTCACTAAAAGATACGAGACATTATCTTATACAAGCTCGGTATCCACAAGGGATATGAGTTAGTGAAAAGCACTCGGTCACAATAAATTAAATAATAAAAATGAGTCTTATGTGCATTACATTTATAATTGGTATGTGTATTTTAAAAGGTTGAAATGATCGGTTTGATTGCTCTGAATGTGATATGTGATGCTACATGATGATAAATGAAATGGTGTGGATTATGCATTTATATATGATGGTGTGTTGTATGAATTGAGTGAACTATTGAGAATGGTTACCTCACTGAGTTCACAAAACTCACAAAAATTGCAATATTGATATTTTAGGACCAAGAGAGGATACTAGTGACAGAGAGACTCTACAATAAGCATAGTTCTTGTACTTTTAGATCAGAAAAATGACTCAAAGGTCATTCAACTGAGACTGAAGGGTTAGATAGAAATTTTTGTCTAATTCCTCTTTCACGTAGCATGTTGTTTTAGGTTTTGATTATGTAGATATTTGGAGGATTTGGTAAAAATTTCAATGTACATATTCAGTTTTTATGAAATGAAATGAGAAACTTGGTTTTAAAATATTGTGACGTTTATGTTTTTATATGTCGATGCCATGATTAAGTTAGTGATGTGAGTGCTCTAACATATCACCATTGTGGGGTACACATTTGGATATCACTCAAGATGTCGGATACTTGTGTCACGAAAGTGGGGTGTTACATTATTTGCAATTGTAATAATATATTATTGAATGTAATGCATATGAATTTATCACCCTACAGCTTAAAAAACTTTTTTAACATTCCATTTTTTTATCTAAAGATCATATGCATGTTACAATATTGTTAATATGTATTATTAAAAATTAGATTCAGTTTATTATAATCGTAATCGATTGTTCATTAACCACAAGCAAACATCAGAAGACGTATGAAGGTCAAATACATAACTAACGTAACGATATTTTTACCGCAAACCTTTCTCGTTAACATAAGATTACTCAATTGTCAAGTTGCAAATGAGTTTGGTAATATGTTGGATTAAAATTCGATTTAAAATCTGAAGTTTTATTAAATTGAGTCGAGGGTTTTTTGTTTAAAGCGTGGTTATAAGATGAGTCTACGTTGACTGGCATGGTAGCATTGACCTTTTCAATTACTAATGGGAACAGTTGAAGTCTGATGTTTACATTCTTTATGGCTAGCTGACTGAATTCAAGTCTGCTTACTGAAGAATCCAATCATTAACCGAAACGTGAAATCTGCGCAGGTTTGATCAAAACTTTGAAATTTCCATTAAATCTTTAAAGAATCTACTAAAACGTATTTTCTTGACGGGATAAGTATTCGATATATATATATATATATATATATATATATAAGATTCGAACAAGTTATAAGGAATATTGCATGAAAGAAGAAGAAAGAAACCATCATGTAGCTAGGTATGATGCATGGTTAATGAAATGAAAATGCTTGAACCACTGGGAGATGGGGAAGAATATTATGATTAAGAAACAAGAACGTCCATGCATCATGAATTATCATATATCGTAAGCATCAAACACATGTATGAATGTTGATACATTAGGTTCAGTATCAAGAACCCGTATGAGTGTTGATCCATTGGGTGCGGTTAACTCTCAAAAACCCAACGCGTAAAAGAACAAGTACAAAAGCAAGATCAAAAACAAGATGGCGGCAAAGAAACGCAAAAGAACATCCACCACCTTGCCGTTGTTGCCATTGCTGCCGTTGCCGCCACCATTTCGCTTCCTCTGCCGACGAGGTCGCCTGAGAGGCATGTCTATGCTCTTGTCTCCGGCCATCCCAGATTCTCCCAGTCCTTGCTGAGAAGAGAAAGAGAGGAGAAAAAAGTGAGCAGCTTTTAATGATTACGTGGGATTTGTTTTTGTAACTTTCAAACCTTGGATTTGCTTCTTGTGTAGGTTGAGGAATGTCGTACTTTCCTGGAGCCTTCTTGGAAGATGACGAAGGAATTTACGGTTGGGGTTGATGTGCCTCCCCGCAGGGCGAACCTTAGAGCGTTGCTTTTGACTGGAACGCTTTCTGACCGAGTTTGCTTCGCGTAACACAAATGACACGACTAAGAAAAATGGTATATGTGACGGTTTGACTAATTACATATATAATGCCGTATTAGTAACAAAACGATGTCATTTTACGCTTCCAAACGTTGGACAAAGTCTTATCAAGTCAAAGCATGCAATTCAAGGTCGTTGATTTGTCAAGCCTAGACTGAAATCGAATCGTTGTCAAGCCCATGTACTTGATTGATGGGCACAAGCTGAAGAATATGTGAAACTCGGGCTTGGGCCTAAATACTATCTAGCTCTATAAATGTGGATTAGCACGTGGTTAGATCATATCGTCTGCATTTGCTTTTAGTATTAACCGGCTTAATTTTAAAAATTTATAATTATTTAATTTTTAGTTTGATTTATTTTAATAATTTTTATAAATTAATAAAATTTTATAAACTAAAATAAATCAATTAATTTTTATTTAACAATATTTTTTTAAATTAAACTTTAAATTTCTCGAAAAATAAACATATTCTCTTTTAATTATAGTTTAAATTTTTTAATTTTGTTTAATTTTTAGATGATTTAATTACAGTCTAATACTTGTTGAATCTTTTAAACAATAAATTTTTTATCTTAACATTTTAATTTTCAACCCTACGCATAGACTACCTATCCCATGGGTTGGGTCAGACCAAACTAGAACTCGTCCCAGCCCAATCTCTTTCCTAATATCATTAAATTCAAATTTAATCTAAGTGAATCTAATTTAATTATATATAAACTAAGATAGTTAAACTTTATGTTGCCAATAGTTTTTAAAAATTGAATAATTATAATAAATTAATTTATATTGATGTAAATTTTAAAAATTAATCGAAATTTAATTTAAGTTTATATTTAGTATATTTGTTTTCAAGAATATGTCACACACCACTTAACTCTGACCCCATAATTAAAGATCAGTTGATAATTATTTTCTTTAATTATTCATACTAAAAAATTGGGGTATGGAGATTCCGTGTGTTTAGTTTTTATAATCTTTTTATTTTTTGTTGTTGTCCACGATGTGTCTTAGAAGAGTTCTAATTATGAAAAGATATCTTTAAGTCATCCACTCACAAATTAATCCATGCTCGAACCGGATAGGTCTCTTGTCGGAGGCAAAATTCTGATCTTAAGTTTTAAACGGTCACACATATGAGGGCGGCTCGAACTCGCAACTTCGCTTAAGCAAAAAAAATCTCTTATCAATTTACCTATGCCTTAGCGTTTATAATCTTTTTATTTAATACGTCGTTGCTTAATTATTGACGACAGCACTCACGAGTCATGAGTCATGAGTCACGACATAACTTTATCATTTCTCTTTTTTGATCGATTTAACGTAGTGTTTGGTTAGCGTCCTCAGAGGTGAGGATGGAGGACAAAAACACAAAAGTTCTGTCCTTCGTAGTGTTTGCTTGCGGTCTTTACTTGTTTTTGTTCCGTCTTTAGAGGAAAAGAACAAAAAAATTTTATTCTTCTCTAAACTGTGGTACAAAAATTCTTGTCTAAAGAACGAAAAAAAAATAAAACGAAATGACAGAAATACCCTCAAATTTTCTGCAACCTTAGGAAAGTCACCCTCTCTCGCGCTCTTCTTCCCTCTGGTTCGTCTCCGCAGTAACAGGTACGTAATTTTTTTGGTTCATTTTTCTCCCCTTCTTTGCCTTTCGTTTGGCTGTCCATTTTTGTTCCGTCTATTCTGTTTGAGATTTTTTGGGTCTCCTTCTCGCTCCCTCTACCACTAGTCTGGATATTTCATTCTGTTTGGTACGATCTCCTT
>JANIJH010000008.1:2497309-2514383 GCA_024520975.1 Erythroxylum areolatum
ATACCACCCTCGTGAGACACGGGCTCGGATATCACCATCGATATCGGGTTCGGGTCTTGCGAGAGTGGGATGCTACAGTGGAGTTTGTGTCAACCAAGTGCAAGGGAGTGCTTTGTTGAGTGAGATTGCCTAAACACCTTTTAAGCAATGAGACATGAAACACAGGGTGTATTTGAGCCGATGGAGGCAACTCAAGCTTGTAAGCCACATCACCAATCTTGTTGTCCACCTTATAAGGACCAAAGTACCGTCTCCCCAACTTACCATGGCGTTGCAAACGGACTGAAAATTGACGAAAAGGCTGGAGTTTAACATAGACCCAATCTCCAACCTCGAAGGACACTTCCCTGCGATGCCGATCAGCAACAAGTTTCATCCGAGCTTGTGCTTTTCTGAGGTTCTCTTTCAATAGCCGTAAAACCTTATCACGCTCACGCAATTGGCAATCTACAATAGCATTCGGACTGGTATCTTTAACATAGCGTAAAATGCGAGGAGGGGGTCGGCCATAAAGTACCTTGAATGGAGTCATGCCAGCAGAAGTTTGGAAGGAAGTGTTGTACCAGAATTCGGCCCAAGGGAGCATGCCCATCCAAGCACTCGGGTTGTCGATGACGTAACAACGTAAGTACATCTCGAGGCACCTATTAAGGGCTTCAGTTTGGCTGTCGGATTGTGGATGGTAAGCGGTGCTCATGCACAGAGTTGTTCCCTACAGTTTGTGTAGTTCCTTCCAAAACTCACTAAGAAAACGGGCATCCCTGTCTGAAACGATCTCGGAAGGAATGCCGTGAAGGCAAACAACCTCCTGAACAAAGGCAGTAGCGACTGAAACGCTGGAGAAATTGGAGGGTAACCCAATGAAGTGTCCATACTTCGAAAGTCTATCAACAATGACCAAAATCACCGTTTTCCCCTTAGAGCTCGGTAATCCGGTGATAAAGTCCATGGAGATAGCTTCAAACACGGATTCGGGAATGGCTAACGGCTGTAATAAGCCGCCTGGGCTCAAGGAAGATGATTTTATCTGCTGACATACTTGGCATTCGCTAACATACTTCTTAATGTCACGACGCATCGTTTTCCAGAAAAATTGTGAGGACAAGCGGTGGAAGGTTATGATTATACCATAATGTCTGCCCACAGGAGAGGTATGGAATTCATGTAAGAGCTGTGCACATAACGGAGAATCAGAAGGTAACACTAACCGGTCCCGGAAGAAGAGTAAGCCATCCTTAAAACTGAAATTAGGCATATCATTGGGGCTGTGCTGAAGGCGCTGCTGCAGAGGAATGAGTTCAGTACTTGATCGATTAGCCACGCGGATATCATGGACTATATCAAATGTAGCTGTAGAAATAGAAAAGAACTGACTCGGTGGCATCCTTGAAAGCGCATCTGCTGCATTATTGTCCCGACCTGGGCGATACACAATCTCAAAATCATACCCAAGCAATTTACTCAGCCATCGTTGTTGATCGGGGGTCTGAATCACTTGACCAGTCAAGCTACGAAGGGGTTGTTGATCAGTAACAACTGTAAACTTCCGCCCTAATAGGTACTGCCGCCACTTTGCAATGGATTGCATGATGGCGTACATCTCCCGCTGATAAGTCGAGGCTTGTCGCATCCGAGGGCATAAAATCTGACTATAATAGGCAATGGGATGGCCAGCTTGAGACAAGACTACACCAACACCTGAACCAGATGCGTTGGTCTCAACAATGAAAGGCTTCTCAAAGTTAGGCAATCCCAAAACAGGTGCTTCGCTCAACCGAAGCTTCAATTCATTAAAAGCCTGAGCTGATTTTTCAGACCAAAGGAACCCATCCTTCCGTAATAAGTCTGTCAAAGGGTCGGCGATGGCGGCGAAGTGTTTGATGAACCTTCGGTAATAGCCTGCGAGCCCCAAGAAACCCCTGACGTCTTTCGCCGAGGCTGGTACAGGCCAATTTTGGATTGCGACGATCTTTTCTAGGTCAACAGCAACTCCTTGGCTCGAAATGACATGGCCCAGGTACGCCACTGCAGTTAAACCAAAATGACACTTCGATTTCTTTGCCACCAACCTGTGATCACGCAGTAACTGAAGGACCACACTCAAATGCTCAAGGTGAGAAACCCAAGTAGGACTATATATCAAAATATCGTCGAAAAACACTAATACAAACTTACGCAAAACCGGTCGGAACACGTCAGTCATCAAACTCTGAAAATTCGAGGGAGAGTTTGTAAGTCCAAACGGCATCACAAGAAATTCATAATGTCCGTTATGGGTACGAAAGGCCGTTTTTGCTTCATCCCCACACTTAATTCTTACTTGATGGAACCCAGCAAGTAAATCAAGCTTCGAGAAGTAAGAACCCCCATGTAACTCGTCGAAAAGCTCATCAATGGTCGGAATTGGAAAGCGGTCCTTCACGGTGATGGCGTTCAGTGCCCGATAATCGACACAAAATCTCCACGAACCATCCTTCTTACGAACCAACAAGACCGGGGAAGAGAAGGGACTCGTGCTTGGTCGAATTAACCGCTCCTGTAACATGTCAGCGACTAACTTCTCCATTTCATGCTTCTGGAAATGAGGGTACCGATATGGCTTGACATTGACCGGTTTGCTGTCGGGCAATAGATGAATCGAATGGTCGCAATGCCGGGATGGTGGTAGCCCAGGAGGGCGAGTAAAGACATCCGCAAATTGACTCAATAATTGGGCGATTTCCACACGGAGAGGCACTGATTCCCGAATGGGCTCGGCAACAAACTCTAGCTGAAAGAACTCGGCAATAGCATGGGTCCTTGCCAGCCGTTTCAACCCATTAAACTGGACTTGGCGAGCCATGGGTGCACTGTCACCAATCCACTTCACATGCTGTCCTTTGTAATCGAATTCAAACACCGATAAGGAATAGTCCGTAACCACAGGGCCTAGAGTTGCCAGCCAAGCAACTCCCAAGACGAGGTCCCAGCCTTGAATAGGCAACACAAACAAATCCACGGTAACTATCTGACCTTGTATTGCTAATGGCACTGCTTTGACGACTCCTGTGCAAGTGAGTTTCTCGCCACTTCCAACCATCACTGAAAAGGTCGGAGTAGCCATAATCGGAAGACCCGAGAATTTAGCAACTCTGGTCTGAACAAAATTATGGGTACTACCCCCATCCAATAGGACTTGAACATCTTTGCCATGAATAGACCCCTGAAACCGAAGAGTGGAAGATGAACACCCACCTGCCAATGCGTTATAAGAGATGGTCGATAGAGGTTGTGGTGGTTGGGTGGCATCATCGTCGACGGGCTGCTGGGAAACATCGGGGGGCTCACTCGGGTCAGGCGGGTCGGGTTCCTCTTCTAGAAGCAACAGATGGGGTTTTGCCTTACACCTGTGATCCCAAGTATATTTTTCATCACAATGGTAACAGAGTCCCTTTGAACGTCGTTGGGCAGCCTCAGCCGGAGAGAGGCGGCGGATCGGAAGTTAGTGGCCACCAGGCAATGTCGCCGTCGGGGTAGGGTTAGGGAGGTGCGGAGCTAAGTTGGGAGAGGGATTGTTTGGAGACTTGGGTGTGGGCAAGAGGGGTCTGGTATTGCCCGAGGATGGTCGACCCAGGCCCTTTTCCAACAGTATACGTTGCTCATGGAGCTGGGCCAGTGACATGGCTTCAGCTAGACTGCTGGGTTGGTGGATAAGGATAGAGTGTTTAATATCTGACCGGAGGCCCGAGATAAAACATTGCACAAGGAAGTGATTGGGCAGGTGAAGGGTGCAGTTCGTAAGGGACTCAAACGAGGCCCGATAAGCACTAACGGAGGTTTGCTGTTGGAGCTTGGGGAGTAGGCCCTCGGGTGCTTCATACTCAGTGACCTTAAAACGTTGAACCAGTGCCACCGTGAAAGCTCCCCAGCCGGACAGTTGCCAATTCCGGTACATCCAATCATACCAGTTGGCGGCAGCGTCATCAAAGTAAAACGACGATATTGTGAGGCGGTCATCGGTCTGAATCTGATAAAAGTCAAAGTAATGGGCCGCTTGAAGGACCCAACGTTCCGGATTGCAACCATTAAAACGCGAGAGCTGCACTGGTGCGGGCTTGTGGTGACCAAGAGGATGAGCGCCAGAAGTGGAAGAGTGATACTGAGACTCTGGCGAACGCTGGGGTGACGTTGAAGCCAGTCGTTCCATGACTTCACGCAAGAGCTGTTTTTGCTCAACCATAGAAGAAGTAATGGAATCGATGTCTCGCCGGAGAAGGGATTGTGATTCAGAAACAGCCTTAACTGAGTCATCCAAAACCTTGAATCGAGTTTGGTACTGATGCTCCGTCATCTATACAGAGCTCTCAATGAAAGCACCAATGTTGTGCGTTCTCCAAATAACAAAGTTTCACACTAAAAATTAAAGGAAACAGAGTATTATTTCATTCAATAGCAGAATGTTCCGCGAGGGAATTCTGGAAAGTGTCTGGAAAATGTCCAAGAATAACAGAGTGTGAGATGAGAGAGAGAAAGGTTCAACTGTCATACATTAAGCATGAGAGAATAATCCTACGACAATCATTCTATATATTCCTCGTTCCCTGTCTGTCAGTGCAAAACGGTTATGCACGGCTGATACTAGCATCTGCTGATGTGGCATTCAGTTCATAGTCCCCGAACCTTCGAGAAGGCATCCTCGGTCTTCCACTCCTTCGTGGGCCTGCTGCTGCAGCTGCTGTATCATCTGTGATGGGCTCTCGATTCACAACACCCTTGCTAGAACTTTTGCGGCTCGTTCCATGCGTTCCGGTTGTTTTGTGTTCTCCAGCGCTTCATAATGACTAATATCCTCCCGTGGGACGTGAGAATCCTCCGGCAATGCATTCTTCCCTGGAAATGTGTGTGGAGCTCCTTGGATAATTATTAATTATATTTTTAATTTTTAAAATAAATATCGATTAAGTTATGTAATTTAATTCATATAAAGATAATAAAGTGAACTAATAAATGATGTAGATTAATGGGTCGAAGTTCAAGTAAAGAATAGATTCTAATTATTATAGATCGGACTCATATCAATTTTGTGATGGGAAAGTCAAATATAGAAATTATATAAAAACTAAGGTCTCCTGTAGTTACTTATATCAATCGTAAACATTTTCCATAAAAGGTCCCAAAAGATTTGTGATCATTTGAAACTCGGAATCGACATCCAAATTAGAGATAGAATTAAAATGGGATATTTTGAATTATTTTTATTTTTAATTCTTTCGTATTGATGATGAATACATGATACGTTTTATAATACGCATTACAAAGAAGTTGAGCAGTATCCTGAGTTGGACTCCCCAATCAAGTAATTGCTCCCTATTTCGCAGTCTGGCTACGTTTGTGCCTGTTTTAGTTTTAGAGTTTCCGTCTGCTTAAATAAGGGATTTTTTGTTTCTTTTTTTCTTATTTTTTGTTGTCATTTAAAAAAAAAAAAAAGGTAAGTAAAACATATTAGACTTATTCTGTTGCAATTTTTGTTTTTGAAAGTAAAAAAGATACAATAGTTTTACAGAAACTAGAAAACATCGTTTCTCTAAATTTTGACAACATATTTTCTTCGAAAAAAACTAACATATCCCTATTTTCTATCACGATAATAATAATAATGATGATAATAATAAAAGTAAAAAATTAATAATAATAATAATATAATTAATTTGGTATAATAAAATTAATGATAAAAATAATAATATTAATAGTATTAAAAATAGTAAGTAGAAAATTTATATCAATATTTAATAATAATTAATAATATTATTGTTATTATCAATAAATAATAAATTAATAATAATAAGAACAACTTATAAAAAATTAATAATAGTAATAATAATAATAATAAACAAATTAATAAGAATAAGAATAACTTAATAATAATAATAATAATAATAATGAGTTTAATAATAATAATAATAGTAAGTAAAAAATTTATAACAATAATAAATAATAATAATAATAATAATGAGTTTATTAGAAATATCAACCAAACAGGTTTTTATTTTCAATTTTTATATTATAAATCCCAATCAAACAAGTTTTTATTATTTTAAAAAAAACAAAAACAAAAAACAGAAAACAGAAACCAAAAACAACAACAAAAAATAGAAGTGGAACCAAACGGTCCCTAAGCAAATTATGCAGAGTCTTACGATGCCCTGTTATGCTTTCTATTAGATCAACTATACATAGAACTTGAAAAGTTCTTTTATACGAAATTTATAACTATCTTTTGACAATTTTCTTTTTAAGAAAATAAGTACAAAGAAGGATTTAACATAAATATCCCTTATGGTTATTATTAAAGAATTTTCCCATTAAAAACGTTTGAAATGTAAATGCAAAATGACCGAATCCATATTAATTGAAAAAGGGATCAGGTGTAATAATTGTTATACAGTATTGGTAACTCACGGTATGAATCGGTCTGTCCTTAATGACGTTCATGCGTACATATCAAACTATTAGGATATATTTTAACCGGGTTATGTAATTAATTTCATGATTATTTCGATGATTTCTTAAATTATTATGTATTAGAATTTCTAACTTGTAGGATTAATTTAAACTTATTATGTAATTAATTCCACAAATGCTTAGGTGTTTTATTAAATTATTATGTAATAGAATATCTAACTTGTATGATTTTTTTATTCATTAACTCATTTTATTTAATTTTTAAGTTGCGCATTTCAATAAATATTTAGGCTGTTTATTTTATTTCATCATAATTAAAAAATTACAAATACACTTCAAGTAAATAAATATTGATACAATTATAAAATAATCAATAAACATTACAAATACACTGCAGGGGTATTTTTGTCATCCACATTATTTTTTTTATTCTGTCTACTGCAACTAAACACATTTCTGTCCTAAGATGGAGAGTTTTTTTTTATTTTATCTATCATAATTAAATGCTTCACTGTCTTTAATTTCTGTTCTATTCCGTCTTCAAATTTTTGTTTTGTTCTGCCTCTGTCAGTTAAAAACAACAACCGAATGCAGCGTAGGTCTGTTTCGACTGTAATTAAGAAAAAGCCGCCAGGATGTCACTCATCAATAGGCAAGCCAGCACACCACTACTTAATATAATCATGATTAAGCGCACGCTTATGTTTCAGTTTTTAAAGTTAAGCATAAAGACAAAAATAATGATGTGCTCGGATCTTTTGTTTTAATGATGATTCCTTCGTGACTAATTGAAAAAATTGCTAAATAATATCAATGTATAGCTTATAGTCTTAACTAAGGCTTTAAAACCCGAAGTAATGTTTAATATTAAAAATTTTGAATCGATTAATTTTTAATTTTGTATTTAATTTAATAATAATTATTGTTAAAAATTAATTAATTTATAATTAATAAGTTATTTTTATAAATTATTCAATTTTTATATTATATTTTTATTTTAAATTAAATTTTAATTTTTTCGATAGATAATAATGGCCTTCTCCAATTATTTTACAAATTCTAACCGATTTTGTGACTATTTAATACTTGTTAAACATTTTAAACTTTAAATTTCTTATCTTATCAGTTTAACTTCCGGTTCGGTTTTAAAATACTGGTCTTAACTTGATCAAATTTTCTTTTTTTTTTTACGGTTTGAATTTGATATGATATTTAACAACTCAAACAATTTATAACTTGATAAAATTAGAAAAAATTATTTTGTATATATGTTATAAAGATGATATAGTATGAATGAGTATAATTAAAATGATTCAACTTTAAACTATTTTGATTTAAAATTAGATTGAGAAGAAACAATTTCATTTAAGGATGGTAATAGGTGACTGATGATTCAAGATTCAAGTGTTATCATTGGGTTAGCCCATAGGCTAACCATAGATCGATTCAAAATTTAATTATTTTAAATAAAATGATATCGTTTTGTTTAAAAAAGTTAGGTCTCGGATGAATCTAGGCCTGAACATTTAAGCCCGAACTTAAGTAAAAAAAGTTGTTTACACTATTAATTCTAAAATAGTTATTTAAAAAAATTGACAAGACTGACTTATAGACGGAGCTATTGCCATCTCTAATTTTATCACCTCTTAAATTTGGGGGATATGAAGGTGCTTGCCAAGACATGAATTGCTATCTTACAAATTAGGAGTTGTATAGACCAAGAAGCTAAACGAATCATTCCTTGCATAATATAATCCAATTAACCTGTGTGGAAGCAATCGTAGAATTAGAAAAAAATTGGGCAAGTGGGAGTTGGAGTCAATTTGTAATGCTGTATGCGCCGTTGTATTTTTCAATCTTCTTAGCTGTGTTTGAACAAAGATTGATTGAAAAATCTGCTCTTCCACAATCGTATCTAAGTTGGTGAAATTCTTTCTTTGAATTGGTCTTTTGCTTTTGATATAATTAGGGAAGGGGTAAAAAAGGGAAGAAATCAAGCAGGTCTGTGTTGAAAGAATCAAACCCAAGTCCTTTCACAAAAAAATTCCTTGCACCTTATCCTGAAAATGGAAAAGAAAGGTATGCGTATTATATCCACTTTATGATTTACAATTTTTTCTAATTTGTGCTCATGTGGCTCTGGATCGCAGAGGTGACTGCAACCCATGTCTTTGATTCTGTTGTAAAACAGCCTCCGAGTGAATGGTCGGAGATTTTGGCGAGCTTAGGTGTGTTCTTCTGTCACTGCCATGGAGTCGATGTTTTCTATGACGGTGTCGTGTCTCGTGTCCCTTGTCTTTCCTTCCGTCCCTTTTTGGGTCGCATTCCTTGGCATCTTCTTCACCGGTTTCTGATGGAACTACATAAACGAAAGTTCCAATGCTAATGTCGTCGAAATCCTTCAGAGGTTCCAGAGTCTTGACCACAATATTCATCGTTGGTCTCGTCTTCGGCCTGTGGCTCAGGCATTGATACGCCAACGCTGCTGCTTTTCTAGCTCCTGCTTCAGAGTATTGACCTTCGAGTCTTGGGTCCATAACTCGGCTAAGTTTTCGCGGATCGTTCAGCAGAGGCCTAGCCCACTCTGCTAGGTTCTGCTCTCTCTGAGGACGGTTCTTGTCCACTGATCTCCTACCTGTAAGAAGCTCCAGGAGGACTACTCCAAAACTGTACACATCGCTCATTGCGGTCAAGTGACCTGAAAATTGATGGAAGAGAATGTTCAGTACACATATCCGTTTAATGACCTGAAAGGAGTGGCTAAATATTAGTTTGCTAGTCAATACAATACCTGTCATGATGTATTCGGGGGCCGCATAGCCTTGTGTTCCCATTACTCGCGTTGAAACATGGGTTTCTGATCCTTCCGGACCATCTTTTGCCAGTCCGAAGTCGGAAAGTTTGGCTGTGTAGTCCTGTAATGTAAACATTTTCCCAGGCAAAGTTGATATAAGATACTTGACAGGAAATGATATTCTGCAGCTTATGGAACTTAAAATTAGATTAGAGCAAGCCAAAGAGAAGATGATTTACCGAGTCTAACAAGATGTTTGATGCTTTAAAATCTCTATATATGACGGGCTTATCCAATTCGTGAAGGAAGGCTAAGCCCTTGGCAGCTCCCAGAGCGATTTTCATTCTTGTTGACCATGGAAGTGAAACCGAGAATCCTTAAATCCAGGAAAAGACAATAGGGTGAATTCTTGAACGGGAAATGAGTGAAGATATATTGGGATATAAGAAACTTTCTTTGAAGAAATGGACGTACTTCGAAATAGCTGATTCTCTAAGCTGCCTCGAGGCATGTACTCGTAAACAAGAAGCCTATGTTCCTCCTCACAGCAATAGCCTATCAGCTTCACAAGATGCGAGTTCTTCAGTTGGCCAAGGAAGATCACTTCCGTCTGTTAATACAAGAACAAACCATAAGATTATGAGGTTGACCAAGTATTCCAAAACTAGGAACTATTTCTATCCTAATGTCCCAAGTTGCAAGAACATGAACGTTATGTTTGAGCAAATGGAACTCACCAACCACTCTCTATGACCCTGCAAGCCATCCAAGTCTAACAGCTTGACCGCCACAGGCTGAGCCTTCAAACCAGGCTTAAGCTTGTCATCAATGAACCCCTTGTGCACTGGTCCGAACCCCCCTTCACCAAGAAAGTTACTCTGAGAGAAGTTCTGAGTGATCACCCTCAGCTCAGCGTGGGTAAACACGTGAAGATCGGACCCAGCAAGAGAAATGGAAAGATCCTCCGAGAACAGCGAGCCGGGGTTGCTCAAATCCATCAGAGAAAGCCTTTGAAATGACGTCTGTCTCGCATCCTGCTTCTTGGGTTTAGGTGATGTCTCACCATCTGAGTTGAAACAGCTCGGAACAAAGCAACTCCACATACTCTTCTCAACCGTCATTTTACTGAAATATACAATATTCGAACACAGAGTCTTCTTGAGCAAAAAATAGCTACGCACGCATCAGTTTTATTGATGTATATGATCAAATATAGAACGGGAAGTTTGGTCAGAGAAGACCTATATATATAGCGAGGTCGGTGGAGAAGGTTTACAGGTTTGGAAAAAAAGCCAAAGACCTAATATTAAAAAATCACAAAACAGCCCTCCACACGCGGACATGGAGAAAAGTACTCGGAGACTCCTTTTACCTAATTACGATGGGTGTTTGGACTTTTTCCATTTTCCTTTTATCTTCTTCACACCATTCTAGTTGGCTCAAGGAAACATAACGAGGCTGCCCTCCTTGACTTGTTTTGGAGTTACGTAACTAACTATATATACACCAAGGGAAAACTAATAGGATAAGAAACTCCGTGTCTCTTCTTTACTGTTGCTTTCACACGAAGAAGATGGCTAAAGATTGGAAGAAGCTGGATTCCTCAAGTAATGATTTGACTTTGTTGTCTTCTCAGGACAATAAGTCAACAAAATATCTGCTAGCTAAATTAAACTTTCCATCATCAATTTCATATGTTTAACTTCTAAGTTCAAGTTAACGCGTTCATTCATTGCTAAATTAACGACTATCACATTTACATAACTATGGTTTACTTGTGTCTCACTATCAAATTTCCAATTGACTTGATAGATAAAGATAACATTATATGATGCATTCTGGCTTCAAAAAAAAAAAAATTCTGTAAGAACCAGAAACAAATAACAGCTCGGGACTGAGATACGGATCATCGGCATCGCATCGCGTGGGATCCGGCGGACTGTTCCCAACCAATCCCCCCAATCATACAAGTGAGTTGCGAATTGACTTTGAAAATAAATCAAAAGTGTGGGGTGGGGCCTTCAGACGGTGGTTGAGGAATCACTTAGACATGTTGTTTATTCCTGCTCTTAATCTGAACATTCAACCGGGTAATGAAATAGTGGTGGTTAACCCTCGTCATTGGTCGGGTCTGGTGTCTGAACCTGAAACAAGCTTTCCGTCAGGAGTACTGTACCTGAGAACGTGGAAGATGATTTTGTCCTTATAGAGGAGTTGGTGAGTTGGGTGGCATCTTTAGGTGTATTGTTGGTGTTAAACTTTTCTGTCCAATTTTATAATATCTTATTTTATCTTATAAATTTTAATTATTTATTTATATAAATTTTATGTGAGTTTCGTATAAATGAACACTGAATTTATATAAATAAATAACTGAGGTTAATAAAATAAAATAAGATACAGTAATATTAAGCAGAAACTCCTGTCCCATGTTATCGTCGCGTAATCAAAGTCAAATAGGGTTGTGTAGTAAAAAATAATGGCCGTGTCAACTTGGTCTTTTCTTATACTGCTAATCCGATCTTCTTACCTCGTAACTAGTTAGGTAATGAAAGCTGAAACTACTAAACACAAGGGTCTCTTTAGACCAACGCACTTAAAGAAGACAATTGGAAACTTAATTATTTTGATAAAACCGAAGTTAGACCGTGAGGGAGGACGGAGGACCCATTGGCCATTGTTCTGAACCTAACCTGATTTCTGCCATATCCAAATTTCAAAGTAAATTTATTCTAGATTATATATTGAAGAAGCTTCTTAAGGCTATGTTTTGATTTCAAAGTCATGTTGACTCCCTGTAATTCTTAAGTATTACAGATTTTAGGTTATTTGAATTTAAATCTTCAATTGGATATTTAGATTAAATTTATTGTATTGGCTTATCCAAAATATAAATTTGTTATTGTATTGGCTTATCCAAAATATAAGATTTGTATAACAAATTTATAAAAACTAAAAAATTTTAATTAAAGAAGTAGATGTTGCAAATTATTATAGAAAGGTAAATGTTAATGTTGGGATATTATTGCTTTACTGCTGTTCTTTTAAACAAAAAACTTGATGAAGATTGTTAATGCTTGCAGATAAACTGAAATGCAGAAAAATAAAGAACATCAATTTTTTTACTTAATTTGATAGCTACTAATGGTATCTAAATCCAAAGTTCCCACTTTTAGTAGTTTCTACTAATAATGATGAATAAGAGGAGAAACAATACAGAGATTGAGTGTTTAGAAACACTTGCAAGAGCCTACACAACTCTCTCAGTACCTACAAGTTAGTACCCTAGTATTCTCTGATCTTTTCTCACTCTATTCTTGCACTCTCAAAGACTGAATATAATGTAAATTGAAAAATGAAATTTTTGTATTGAGTTATTTGTGTATGATGCTTCTGCTTCTTTTATAGTTGAAGAAAATGATGGCTTTCAGATGAGTTTGCTTGTATCAGACCACCTCCATGTGCCTTCCACGTGACTCATTAAAAAGTTCCTCCTCTGCTGTGCGTTTTTGTAATATTTGGAACTTGTGATAATGTAATACGACAGTGTTTAAGTGTGTTGCTTCTGACTTGTATTAAACGACTAGTTTTAACCTTACGCTTCAGGCTTGTATTGAATCATGTGGGTGGATCTATAAGCTAAGTCACTTATGCTCTGTCAGTAAGAACTTTTAGGATTATCTCTTCCTTCTCTCTATTTTCTAAGCTCTTCAGACACCAACACACACTCACCTTCTATCTTCAATTTTTACTTGTTTTCTGTGAGTGAAGGTTGGTAGAATATAGGTGATTTTTCATCACAGTTAAGATACATGTTAGGTATCTTATTATTAATTTTGACATTATTTACTAATTAGATTCTCAAGATAATGTATAATTGGTTGGATGCTGAAATCTTGATACTATCTTAGATAATCTTTAACAAGAATATGTATGAAAATAAAACTCAATCTTGTGAAACCTTGTGTGTGAGTTACGTGACCATAGTGTTGAAGGAGTCTTCTATCTTGGGTCTCTTCTGCACTACGCTGTTGTTGTGCTTTAACTGTTGTTTTTCATGTGAAGTGTGAGTTGTCTTCGTGGTTAATTTGGAGTCTCAGTAGCTGGGATTTTAGAGTCATCATTGAGAACCTTAGCAACTAATTTTTTGTTAACTATGAATCGATCTTGTTGTTTCGTTTCTATGGCTCTTGCGTGATTTTTTTGTGGGCTATGCTATCGGTGATTGAGTAGAATACTTGCAGTTGTTATTTTTTCTCTTAGTTTTTACATGGTTCAGTTGGGTGATCTATGATGATGTGCTACGTTTTAGATGATTATGTGATTCATTGCAGCTTGGTATTCTTCTACTCTTCAACGATAATTGAGGACAAATTTGGCAGTTGTTCTTTAGTAGTGTTCACTCAATTTTGGGGCTGTATTTTTTGGTTAATTGTGTGATTTTTATAGCATGTTTTTGTGGAAAAACTCCATAAGTTTTTCGTGTGGTTGAAGCTCCGTTGTCTGCAAAGTTTTGGTGATGAAACATTTGTTTTGTTGGTAATTTTTCTCCTACTGTGTGTGAGATTTTCCAATGATGATAATGAAACTTTACAGTAGATTTTCCAGTGGACAACTTCTTATTCTTTTATTGACAAAGCTACATTGTTAGGAAAGTTGTTTTCTTTCGCAAATTTATTTGTTTATGTTCGTTGTTATTTCAATCACTTGAACTATTTTATTTTCATCCTTTATTATTAAATATTGTTAAGAAAATTCTCTATTGAGGTTAGTACAATGCGATTGTATTAGTGGATATAATTTACTTTCAGAAAACAAGGGATAGTGTCAAGGATTGGATGAATCGACTCTGCATTGCCTTTAGTAAAATTATTACTGTATCACAGGTGAAAGTAATTAGGTTAAGTGAGAGCCTCGCAAACATAGGTAAGATGTGTCGAGCTGCGTTGCTAAATCTTAGGTATTGACTTATATTTGTGCATTTAATTTTTTTTTTGTTTTTGATTGTGCTAGATTTTGCGAAATTACTACACCCCTTCAGAAACATTCAGTAAAAGATATAATTTTCTTACTGTTTGATTTATTCATACAAATTTTATATAGTTTCATAAGTTGCTCCTTTTTGATATTCTGGTCACAAATTCAAATTACAGAAATAGTCTATTTGTAAAAAATACTAAAATATAAGGGGAAGATTGCGTACATCAATAACCCTCCCCAGACCTTCACAAAACGAGAAGTCTTGTGTACTGAGTACTTTAATTTTTATTTTATAAAATGTACACATATATTATTTATATTGATTATTTTCTAAAAACTTGACCAACATAATATAATTTAAAAATATGTGATATATGATTTTATTAAAAAAGTTGTAATTATCTATTTTAAGTAAAAAGGTAATTAAAATCTTTAAACGTATAATTTAAAAGGACTCAATCACTTGTATGCTAACTAATTTTAACTAACAAAGATATTTGAAATTAATAACCATTACTTTTAAAATTAGAAGCGAATCTTTAATTTTACCATTACTTTTCAAAAATAGGTTATTTTAAGATGATCTCTTCGATGGTGGTCCATGTTCAACATCAACACCACCCAGAAGTCCAGGCTTACCTAATAAAGTCCCTTTCCAATAACAACCAGGAATCCAATGAATGTCCCACTCTTTATATATATAATTATTATTATTATTATTAACCCAGTCCATTATAGTTAACTGGGATTTCCAGAAGCTTATGATTATTACGATCTGAAAGCCAATGCTTATCTCTCTTTGATGGTCTAAGGTTAAGGATGAACAATCCGAACAAACAACAAACTTGTTTACCTTAGACCATAGCGATCTATGGATCCTCACCAAACATATAATGATCAGTTAGTACTTTTGAAACTTCATTTGACTACAAACGAATGTTTATCAGCTGCTGACCTATCCCATGCATGTTTTCCAGAGATTAATTAGCAGTAACAGAGAAAGTAGAAACGAGTTTTAGGTATTGAACGACGGCGGAAAAGTCATGGGTTTAGCACCAAACACGGCTTAATATTACCAGCCATATGGCCCATGTCCCTCATTATCGTGCCCTCTTGCTTTATAAATTGACCAGCCATGTATGAGCGCGCAATGGACTAAACAAACATGTATAATATATAGTTAACACGTGATTGATGATGAAGTTTCAGCTCAAACACCACACACTGCTCTTGCTGATAGCTCTAGAGGTCATCCTTCTGAGCGGTGTGTATTGTGCAGAGGAATAGAACGAAAATGTCTTCTTACGTTAAATGTGTACGTGGAGAGTATTATTGGAAAGGAGGAGGAGAAGACAAAAGAGAAGAGTCACTCTGTGCGTATGTTTTCAATTTTGCAACTAGTGGAGGATGAGGTCAAAGTCTTCTTGTATTTGTCAGGTTCTAAGGGAGGTGTGTCTGCGGAGTCTGACCTGGACTTCTATGCACCGCGTGAGTTTTGTCGTCGCGTGCAAGTATTTCCAAAGTTTATAGACAAATTATTGGTATTTTTTGTCATTTAGGAAAAGTTTTTACACGAAGGAATTTTATGTCACAATGGTCAATCTGAGTAGGGACACATTTATGCTATCGCCAATCCCATTTGATTCAATGTAATCATTTTGGATTAGATTGGATTGGATTGAGTTAGGAGTTAGTCTCTATCTTTTTTAAAAAATTAAATTTAGGTCACACTCAAATTAAAATTCAAGTTATTAAACTCGACCCTAACTTTTTTTTTTTGAATGGAAATGATGCATTTAAGCTATATTAATTGTGTGAAATGCAAGGCATCATATAAAAAAGGTGGTGGGCATACCTGAATTCTAAGTCAGGCATAGAACTAGCAACACGTGCAATATGATGAGCCGATTAGTTCGCTGATTTTCGAACATATTGAATGGGCATTGCTAGCAACAAAGACAAAAGCAATTTGCAATCTTGTACAATTGAATTAAAATAAGAGAAGTTAATAGTAGTAGGGCTGTAAAGCATTTATTCCAAGTAAAGAATCAGACTTTATAATATTACAGTTCGTTTCAGAATATAATATAAATAATATCTTTTATTAATTAATTTTTAAAAAAAATCAAACTTAATATAAACCTAATTAAATTTAAGCATGGACCATAAATTTATTATAGTTTTAGTTTCAAAACATATGTGCTTTTGTTGTTAACCTATCTTAAAAATCTTATTACAAATTTTAAAACAATATCGAACTAGTGATAAATAAAAGTTTATAATTGAAAATTTTAATAGACGAGTGTTATAAAATCAAAATTATAAAATATTTATTGATTTTTTTGAAATTAAGAGATAAACTGATAATACGTCTAAAGGAGTTTTAAATCCTTTATTTTTTTAATTTAAACTCAACCCTAAATTATATGTACAAATATACATACTATGTGAAGTCCATGCATATGATTTTATAAACGTGCTTGAAACCTGATCTACCTTGCAGATTCTGACTAGTGATTGGGTCCAAAATTAGCAAATATTAGATATAGGCCGGGATCGGGATCATAAGCCCACCGTTTCGATCTGTTTTCTTTATTGTCGTGTGTGTGAGATCGGAACGATTTGTATACAAAGGAAACGACCAGACGAGCAACTTAGTGCAATGTTACAAGTTTGACTCTTCATGTAATTAATTAGTTAACTCTGTATTGACGATGATTGCATATTTCCTTTCAAAGTTTTGAAAAAATAATAATCTAATCATGCCAATCGTAAATCGCATGTATATATATATATATATATATATTGCTCTGATCTCATGATACGGTATAATTGCAGCAGTAAAATTAGACCTTTCAA
>JANIJH010000008.1:2541846-2576550 GCA_024520975.1 Erythroxylum areolatum
GCTTCTTGTTATGGTATGGAAACCCCACATTGGTATTCTTTCAATCGTAACATTGCTAAGGTAGGGGAGTTTCCTATTTTTCATGCTGTGAGCTTTATGATACCTTTCTCATCTAATATTTAATTTTCATGACATGAGCTTTATGATACCATTCTCATCTAATGTTTAATTTTCTTGGCAAGGAGCAATAACTGGTGATAGTGTCACTTGTTCATACACTATCTAGTCCTTCTTTAGTTGTGCTTAAATTGGCATGCGGGAAACTAGTTTAAAATATGGTGTTTGGTACTATATAAAATTGACGATTCTTCTTTCATTGCAAAATTATGCAGGATTATCATGTTGACAGAAGTAATATGTGCTGGATCCTTTATGAGTATCTACATCGGTTAGAATCTTGGGAGTTTTAGCTTTTAGAAATCATATAGTATTCTGCTCATATGATTTTGTTTTGTCACTATTCTACACCTGAAAACTGTATTACACATAACTGGTGTTTGCAGGCTATTTGCATCAGTACAATTCATTAAATTCTCAACCAGATATTTTGAAGCCACTTTATTCACCACTTCAACAATCAAGTCCTTTAGAGAGCTTGAGGTTGGTCAAGCCTTCTTGTTCTTCTTCTTCTTGTTATTTGATAATGGTGTTACATTTTTGATATCAACGCGACGCATTTATTAGCAAAGAACTGAGAAATGATTTAACTGAAAGATTATTTGATGCCTTGGAAATATGTTTATTTTTTCACTACCATGATCATTGTGGAAGTTTTCTGATGCTGATGGATTATTCTTTGATATCTATGAATGTTGAAGCTTAAAATATCCGATGTATCTTCATTTCATTGAATCAGATACAATGCGCCAGTGACTAATTACTTCTGCATCAGGTATCATGACAATGGTAGATTATCTGATCAGCAGATGGCTTTGTTGCAATATCAACGCGAGAATCTTCATTTTTTAAGTGAGGAGGTGTGTGCATATTGACATTGTTGGTACTTTGACTAAAGCCTGTTGGTTTGGAAAGTGAAATGCTGGATACAAACTGCTGTAATTGGCTTTATGATTCTTTCTGTTGATACCACTATATTTGATCATTATTGTTGGATAAAAAAAATTCATGCAGATTCTTCGACTACAAGAAGCCTTGAGCAAATATGAACGCTCGAATGATGGGAGCACGCCTCAGGTCATGACCATCTGGCTTTTTTTAAAAAAAAAAAAGTTTTTCTTGTAACTGTTTTCTATAGAGCTATTGTAACGTCCTGTTTCAAATAGATGTGCATGAGGATACTTGTAATAATACTTCAGCTTGCTTGAATTACAATGTGCTTTGAAGCTTATCTGGATCATCTATGCTAGACTGTAATTTTGAATTCTGTTTGCAGTATGTTTCCTCAAATTTTGTTTTTCTTCTCAGTCTGAAAGAAGTGCATTCTTTTTAGAGTAAAATTAGCAAGACCAAGTGAAACCGTTAAACCTAACTGGTTTATTGGTGTCAAAATTTTCAGGTTGATCTTGCCCACATGTTAGCAGCTCGTGAACAGGAACTAAGAACCATTACGGCTGAGGTGATACTTGATAATGACTATACTGTCCGTTTAGTGTTTTCTAGATGATATTAAAACTTTTGTTATGACTCATTTCCTGATCTTGAAACTAATGGATTGAAAGTTAAATAACTATGGCGGATTCACCTTTAAAGTATTGTAGTTTTTAAGTATAAACTTACACTGAGTGATCACAAGAAGTCCCTAGTCACACGGATCTTGTTATTTCTGTTACAGATGAATCAATTGCAATCAGAGTTAAGGCTTGCTCGGTCTTTGATAGCTGAAAGTGACTCAGAAGTTCAGAAGTTGCGGACTATGAACAGTCAGGTATCACCCTATTATTCAGCACACTGACATTTTAATATTCTTTATGACTTGTAATTGCCTCTGAAAGTACCCTTAAGGTTTACTGTAGACCTCTGATATGGTTGTGTGGAGGTGTGCTGTTTACTAACTCTAAAGTCTAAACTAATTACTTTGGTTATCCTCATTCTGAATCATACAAACTTTGAATCCCAAGTCTTTGTTCTTCAAAAGAGGGAGAGAGAAAACAAAATGCTTTCCGAGACGGTGAAAGCCATAACTTGATTGATTTGTGCGTGGGATTTTCTGATTTAATCATGTCGAATAAGATTAGCATCTTGCTTGGAGCTAACCTGGATCTTATTTATGACACGCTGATACAGTATGTGGAAGAGAATGAAAGGCTAAGAGCTATACTGGGGGAATGGAGCAACAGAGCAGCAAAAGTACATATCTGATTCACCATCTCAACCTCTACATGTCCTTTTCTTCATTACATCTCAAATTTTTACCTGACTAATAATTCTGTTTTGTGTTCAAGCTTGAGCGAGCACTGGAGGTTGAACGTATGTCAAATCTGGAGTTGCAAAAGAAGATTTCGACATCAAGAAATCCGTCCAATACATCATCTGAAACACAGTGAATACGGCGGTGCCCATGACTTTGAGACATTTTGGTGTAAAAATTTTTTCAGATAAATACGCACTGGGGCATGAAACATCGAGGCACAAAAATGACATCAGATGGTTTACTGTGTACATAATAAGTTGCAATGTTCTTGTTCTCAAATTTTCTCAGATTTGTATAACCGAACACTTGATGGGAAGAACAGACAGGTAATGAAAATAGAAGCTCGTTAACATAATGAGAGTAGAAATTGACATTATCCTTAGATGCGATTGCTATAAAAAAAAATCAAAATTGGTTGTGCCTGACTCCATTCGGTTGTATAATGATGTAGGTATATCGAAATCGATCTTGAACTTGGAAGTGCTTTACACTCCTTCAAGGTGTGTACAATTTAATGATTGCAACCAGCTAACCCTCTTCTGACTTTGCAACGAGCAATTGAAGCATCAGCACAAACTAGCGGATAAGAGAGAACGAATAAAACACTCACAAAAACATATTGCACTTCCTGAAGAAAATAAAGGGGAAGTAAACCATGAGCAACTGCATATTGAACGTATGGAAGAGAACATACCGTGTATGGCTTCCATGTTATCATCCTTGAAGATCCTCAGCAGTGAGCCCCGAACTGAGAGAAGCATCTCACCGGGCTTAGAAAGTTGTGTACTAGATGATATGACGTTTTATCAGCTCCTTTAGAAAGTTGTGTACTAGATGATATGACGTTTTATGGAGATGTTACTAACCCCAGGAGTTTGGAGACCCTCTGGCATCCCAGGTTATAATCTATAATACTAAAGAGCCATTGAAGAGCAGCCAGATCATGCGATACTATAGTACTTACAAAGTTCGTTATTGACAAATTATCAGCACCTAAGAAACCAGTTTGCACTGCCACCAATGAACTCAAGCTAGAAAGAATCAGTTTCAAAAACCAAAACTTGGAGACAAGTTCACCCAAAAAAACACAGTTTACTCATTGCCAGTACCGTGGCCACCAAAAGATGGTCGTGGAATGGCAGAGTAACTAGGGTAAGTCATGGACAGCTGACGAAAAAGAGAGGCATGCAAGTCTGTAGACTGTAGTTCCATTAACACCAAAGTGCATCGATAAGTTTTCATCGTTATCATTCCACCGAAGCTCCTATTGCCGATAATCACCATCTATGACCACCGAAATATGAGGAAGGTTCGCTTCCAAAAATTGGAGTGCCGGGGTTCGCAATTGTTCCTTGTTAAACTACGAGCGAATCCACATAGCGTATGGCTCTAATTGCTGCACTTTGGCGCTCAACTAAAAGTCAAGAATCCATCAAAAGAAAATTTGCCTATAATTCAAAACTGATCAGCAAGACCCAAATTACAAAAACGTAAATCGTAAAATCAAACACCAAGCTTCGCACAAAAACTATAACTTTGTTCTAAGCATTGAAGAGAAAATGAAGAAACTAGAAAACGATTAAAAGGGAGGTATTCACCTTCATGGTCTACTAACCGCAGCATTTCCTCATCCACCGTTTGGGGCTCGTCGCCGGCGTTTTGTTTAACGGGTTTCTTCACTCTCCGTTTACCCATTTCTTAACGGAAATTTGATATGAAAAGTTCAACAAAAGAAGAAACAATTTGATAGGATGTATAAACCACCATTTTTAGGAAGCCGACAATTAGGACAGTGGTCGGAGCAAGCGGCGGTATGGTGGTGATGTTATCGACGATGAGAAAGTGCGAGAGCGGAGCAGGAGGGAAAATGCCAACAAATTGGTTTTTTCATTTTAATTTCGGTTTTCTCCAACTTAAACTCTTTTATATGATACATCATAATCGAAAAAACAAGTTTAGAGTCTCCATAGCATCCGCTACAGTGGACTTACATGAGCAGTTTCATCAAGAAAGAGACAGCCGAACACATAATTAAAGAAGTCTACACCTTTAACAACCTCTCCTCCTCCAATTATGGCTTCTGTGTCGTACTTGCATGCTCTCGTACAGTCAGGACAGTAGGTTACCTGTGTAAGGAAAGATATGCATTTATGTGAATGAACATATCATCATCTCATGCAAAATGTGCTCCAAATTGCGGATAGTTCACTACAAAAGTTGAAATCACTGACAGTTTACAAACCTCCAACAACTTTGGCTGGAACGAGCCGTCAAGCATTATGTCGATACCGTACATTGCCCTAGATGTCGGACTATGCATTGTGGGATGCACTATTGCAGCTGCTTCAAATACAGATCGGATCATATTCTTGATTCTCTGATGGATATCCAACCATTGAACTGCAACATGAGGAATGGATGTCAGATGTGAATTTGATATAGCCACAGTAATTCAAAATTATTGACCTCTCATCCCCTTCACTGGAGGGGCAAAGTGGTTAGCATCCATCACCTTGATGCTCTTGTTCGAATTCCCTCACGAACTCTGGAGTGTTTTTGTGATTCAATCTTCCACGATAATTCTGCAAGGCATTTGGAGTTAAGAGATTAAGGTCAAACTAAAGCAATGGATTATGCAAATCATGTAATGTACATAAACTTCACTGCTGCAGTCGTTTATACACACCATGACAGTGAAATGAGTTTCGTATTCAAACAAACTGTGCTCGTCGAGAGTATATGGATTGTTCGCCAACCTAACCTGAAAAAGAGTACGTCGGGCATTTCATCAGATAAAACCAGTCAAAATTACAAAAGGATATCACACTTTCATCCTTGATTGACCTTAGAACACACTTCAAGATATTTGACATTATATTGATATTAAGAAAGAAAAAGAAGCAGCAAAGATGTAGGTGCGCACCCAGAAAGTATCAGCCAGGAATAATTCCAGCGGATCAATACTGCGGACCAGTACAATGAAGCGGAGATCAAATTTCCTTCCCTGAAACAATGCTGGGTGCTCAATATACTTCTGACATATTTTCGGCCCAGTCTCCATCAACCGGATAATGGCAGACAAGTTATGAGTTACGGTGGTATCAATTGTCCGTGCCATATTCCAAGGTTTTAAAATCCATAAATTGTTTAGTCCATCTCTTTCACGTACATGATAGTCACCGATAAGTGGAGATAAATGTGTTTCTAAATTATAAGTTGGCTGCAACCAATCAGGGGAGCCATATGCCTGTTTAAAGGAAATTAAATTAACTTCTAGTAGCAATCAAGCAAAAGCTCATCATATGTGCAAATGAGTTGCTTCTTTGTAGCAAACAGACAATCACAAGAAAAAAAATAACACCGCTTAAAAACTAAGGCACAAATCGGGTTTACCTATCTGAGTGTCAACGCCAATACTCAAATGTAAGTTACAATCTGCTTTTAGAATTTTTTACCTTCTGAATAGTATCCGCCAAATGATGTTTCATGACAATACAAGCCTCGAAAGGAAATTGGTTTATGTACTGCTGCTCTGTGATGCCAGTAACTTTTTTAACCTCATCATCCACTTGCATACTTGTCCATATAATATCAGCATCCTTTGGTTCATTTGCTGTCAAACAAGCAAAAGATCAGGAAAACGCTAGATCAGGATGTAGAAGGAACCAGTATCACAGCAATATTTGACAACTTTCTCTTTCAATATTAGCATGAATTAGAAGAACATAAACACCTCTAAGTTGGTCTATCATTAGAAACCTTCACAATGATAACTTACAAAATCAGATGTTACAAATGATGGAACATGCAACCTTCTGACATACTTTATCAATCAAACTCAGCTAAAAATCTAATAGGCATGAGTAGAAATCAAATGCAGCCACTACAATCAAGCATTTTATATTTAAACCAACATTTGATCTGCAAATATTTTTCCGGAGATGATAGAAGACCAACCAGAACATTTAAATCATCAGACTGGCATTTGTAAAACACCGAAGAGATGAATAATGGGCAACAAGACATACTAATCACAAATTCAGGACGTGTCAAATACTCTTCTACTTGAGGTATATCCGTGTAAACACGTAAAGCATGTCCATCACCGCGGTGCAAGCTTCTAGTTGAAGAAGACTTTGCAGGTAAACAAGTAAGGCTTTTAGAACGCAATTTCAGGCATAACTTCTCATACTCCTGAAACAAATTGAGCAAATGAATACCAAGTGGAGTAGAAAAATTAAAGTTGACCCTAAACAGGAATTAATACCTTGATAAAATAATTTTTTGGTGTATGGAAAAATGCAGTAAGTCGGGCAGAACGTTGTTTGACCTCCCCAATACCAAAAAGGAAATCACGGGTACATTCCTCTCCATATTGAACATCCTGGACGGGCCATAATATTGAATAGCTGAGAAAACAAAGCATGTCAACATTAAAGACTAAAATTTTATCACATGTAACGCAATAAGCTCCTCACTTCCCCTTTTGTACTACTATGAAATATGAATGACAAGCGTTTGATTAATGTTGGAATTTCAAGGAGGAATCAGTTCCATTATTCAATATCACCAAATAAAGAATGATGGAAAAAGTCAAGGGGAATCAGAGAACTGTTAGCAGCACAACAAAGGAACAGAAATCGAAGTACAACCTCACAGCCGTATCAAGTTTTCCCTCTGGCATGAATAGGAAAGGAGCCACTCTGAAATTTGGCATATCACTGTGTCTCAATGCTGAACCAAGTTCATCCATCACATACCTGGAAGCCACTTCCAAATAGAGGAATTTGTTAGGCACTACTGAATCAGAGCAATCAAAAACAGTGATGTATAAAAGATCTTTGTGCTTAAGTAAGTCTGGGAAACTTCTTAGATTATGAAACGAATCCTTAGAAGTCTACCCAGCACCTATTTCATCTGCTGCCTTTGACGGTATAATTTATACAGTTGGAAGAAGTAGGTATTGGATGACAAAAGTAAGTGCTGAACACACCGATTCATCTACAAAAGGGTTTATGTGGTGATCTCACGGGTAAATCATGGCTGTGAAGGTAAGCAAAGGCCTTTATATTTAGGCACTCATCAGGCAGCGTGAATGCTACTGCTACAGAACAGGGTTGACCCTACCTAGCTTCCCTCCCCCAGTTCCTCCATTCCACAAACACAAAGATGTGATCTATAAAGACTAAATTTAACCAGACTGCACACTTGTTTCTTTGTGAAGGTTAGTTTCATCACATAAATATGAACAGAAATTCAAGGACATAATACTAATAGCATATGCAATGTCATAATCTAGGAGAAATCATCAATGATCAGGAAACAAAACAACCAACACAGGCATACCATACAGATGTCTCGTCAAGCTTTTCCTCATCCGCAAGTCTGTAGGTCATTACACATAACCACATTGCATTAATCACACGATCTGCAAGAGATTCTTCAGCGGTCCATTCAAGAAGACGTGGCTGTAATACTGAATCAATCACATGAACTTCAGTTTCTAATATTTTTGATGCACTGACACCATTCAGAATAGAAAGCTTTGGAAGAGATTCAAGAATATCTATGGCACTTTCTCCTAAAGGACCAGGTATATCTACCTGTAGATAAAACAAAAAACAAAATAAGAATGTAGATCTTAGGCTTCTCATTTCCAGTATTACATTTACTAGTATCAGGGAATAAAAGCATATATAAAAGGGCACCTCCAATGATTGCAGAGACGGAAATCCATTCAAAACTTCAAACAATTCAGCAACTGTGTTCTCCTCCAATGGATTTCCCCTAATATTCAAATGTGAAAGAAACGGCAACTCAACAGGAGAAAATGCCTGCTTAAAGAAGGAAAAAATGAATTAGTACTGCAGTTGACAAGGGGTAACTGGTTGTTGGTGACAATGCCAGTGGACAAAGGGTTAACTGGTTATTGGTCACAATGCCAACCATTAAAACAAATAATTTTCCAGTAAAGCGGGAAGGGGGGTGGTTAGACATTATATTTTGACACGCACAAACTAAGATTGAAGCTTATTCTGTCATGAGGGTATAGAGAAAATAGAAGTGTGTAGATATAATATAACCACAAAATAAAATATGAACCAAAGATTCAGCATACAAATATAGAAGTTGACCTTGTTGATCAAGGAACAGATGCATCGGTTTGACAGATCAAGTGATGTCACCCTCTGCAATGGATGTTCATTATCATGGATGAAATCCGGATTATCATTATCATACGCACCCCCACAAAATCCTAAAGCCCATAGACTATAAATATGTGTGAAGTGCGAATTGAAGATTTCAAGTCTTGGACACTCTTTGAAGATTGCATCTGCCAAGTGATCATCACTAGAAACAAAAAGATCAGTTCCCACCTAATGTAGAATCACCATCAGTAAATTACGGAAGAGTTTTATTGTTTTCATTTATCAGAAGGTACCAGTTTTTCAGAACCGGATTGTCATTCAACCACAATGCTTTTAGGTTCTTGAATTTGGAAACTTCCTGCACAACTACATCCACATTCTTCAGCTTGTTCCCCAACAGGCTAAGTGCAACTAAATCCTATAACAATAGACAAAAGAACAACAGAAGTTAAAGTAAACATTATTTCGCTCATGAAATTAGTAGGTTACTCAAATTGGAAATAAGCATATTTCTCCGTTTAATTAACGTTCTCAGATCTTAAATTGTTTTATGTAAATTGCAAATTTTCTTACTTTCTGTGAATGAGAGAACAGCATCAGTCAAATTAATGATGACTCACCGGAACTTTACTGCATAAATCAAGAGACAGAAGCATGTCGTCATCGATGTCAAGCTCTTCAAGCTCCAACCACTTAACAGTGTCTGAGCCTTTCTCTTGTGCACTACGAATTTCATTTTCAATGACATCCATGACTTTCAATTTAGAACCATTCTCTTCGTGGACTCCATGCTCATCCACCTCTTCAGCATCCGGCAAATCAATATCTACACACATTAGAGACGCCATCCTCTGGGCCAACCCCGGTACTTCTTGCAACTGCAGCAGCAACCATTCAGAGATCATTAAATTTCAGCACAAAACAACCAATAGAAAGCACAAGACAGCGTGAAAGGAGCCCAACTAGCTCCTATAAACCAAATGAAACTCTCACTTTTAGCTGCAACTTTCAGAATCGAAGCTGATACGGAGCAAGTATCAAGTAACAAAAGAACCATTTGCTAACCACCTAAACATGAGAACTGCCTAATCAGAGAGATTAAAAAAACTTGAAAACCACAAAATCCAGTCTCTGCAAACCAAATTAACTAACAAAACCATATAGCAAAACATGATAGAAACTAGTGGCACTAATTTCTTCAACACATCTCCCATTTCCTCTTAAAAACAAACGAATAACAATTCACATCCTTCACTCAGCAAACAAAACGAAAAACAAAAGCTTTGAAGAGGCGGCGAATCTTTAATCCCAGTGAAAAAAAAAACCTGCTTGTAAGCATCGGAGAGGCGAAAAGTCCAGGCATGGTCGACAAGGAAGACGTCGGAGTCCTTAGGCATGGAGTTGGACGTAAGGAGGAGCCGCCGTTGTCTTCCGTCCTCGCATGGCTCCACTTGAAAGTGAGCGCCGCCATCGAAGGTCTCGGTAGTCAGCTTCTCGAAAAGCTTCTGGTGAAGAGACGATGGCAGGCCCGAGGACGTCAAGAGCAGACCGTGAACTTCCACGAAGTCGTCGTATGTTTCTACTCTTCTTCCACCAGTCGCCGACATGTCTGCAACAGGAACTACTACATTAGCTAGTGTCGTTAATAGTGTGCCAGTTGCTTTTCTGTTCTTTTCAGTTTTATAGGAACGAACGAAGTGTGAAACGTTGCTCGCTGCCATGCCGTTTTAACGATGGCTCAGGTGGGCTGGGTCAATCTTTCTCATCAATGGCTCCGGATGCTCATTGGACTTGAGGAACATAACCGAGTCCATATTTGACTTCCTAGTCCACATCTAGTGTTCCTGGTGTAGCCAACAGCTTCGTCGAGGAAGTTCACATATACTTCTGTATATATTTAAACGGTAGAGAAATACGCGATACTTCCTCGATACTGTGCCACTAAGGGTAATTCACCGTGACCTTGCCGTTTTTATTGGGTGCTGGCTGAGTTTTGCTTCATAGGGAGAGAGACATGAAATGAAAGAAAGGGTTCAATCCGAAAAGCAGTAGCTTTTTGCTTTGCTGGGCCGAAAGTTACTAACTATTTTGTTTATCTGTTGATTAATCTCATTGTGTTGAGTGGAGTTTGGTTTTTGTTTATTTAGACTAGTAAAAAGGAATGGAGTCCGGTTCAAATGGCGCGGAACCCACTTCCTGGGAAGAGCTTTACAATATCAATCTGATTCCATCAGAGTTGTTTTTCAAGTTCAGAAAGGAGATTGAGGGGATGCGGGTTGGTGTGAACTTAGAGGTATTCTTCTCTGTGTATAGAATCTTCTGTCCTTTTACTTCTTGCTTCTCTTGAATTTTACAAATGCCATGCTTCACATCGTAGTCTAAGCTTTATGTTGATTTTCTTTCTTTTTTTTTTCCCCCTCTTGTTCTTGTTCAAGTGATTAACCATGTTGCAGAGAACTGATGAGTAACGTAATGGACTGCTAAACTTAGATTAGTTTTGGATATTTATGGTTTGTTGATTTCTACTCGATAAATGACCCGGAGACTGAAAGTAGGAGTGGAACTAGGGATAAGCTTTTGGTCAAAGAGTGTTCTTTACTTGCAACAGGATTTGACAAGTTGTTTCATTCTAACTCAAGATAGCATTGGGTTTAATTTGAAGATCGAGAAAGCAATTCTAGTTTCTGATTGTGCCCACAGGCTCATAGTTTTAGTTCTCCCCATTTTCTGATGCATTTTTGGATGGCAAATCTGCATTTTGTAGTCCTGTGTCTATGTGGGTGGCCTCTGATATTGATACTTGATCTGGAATAAGGCTATTATAACAAATAGAGAGTAATGGATTCGCAGACTGAGGAAATTTCTTCTGTTTGCTTGTTGATGCTAATTAAGTTATAAACCATTATTTGCATCATACTCAGTTGATTTCAGGGGTTGGATGCCGTGCTAATGTTTCCAGAGGAAATTCGTGCCCTCTCCATTTTATAACTGATTGACTTCCTTTATGCCTATTTCAACAAGTCATTGTTAGGATAAGAATTTGTTTTTGGAATCTTTTTGTTGTATTCGTAGTATCAACACTCAATGCTCACATAGTAACCTTACGTGATCGTGTTTTGATATAAGATTGGACTTATTATTTTTGAGAAACGTGCAACCAAGTCATCGAACTCCTGTGGTATGTGGATGAGAATATCGAACTTGTTGATTCAAGTTGAAAGTTTGCTGTGCACATGTAGTTTTTGATCTGAACTCCGTTTGAATTGTGATCATTTTAAGGCTGTTTGCGGGTTTCAGTTCTACAATGCTCCAATCAATGAATTCCAGGCCAAGTTTGTTTTGAAGCCTTTATCCCCTGACAAAAAGTGGAAGTTTATCTATGAACCCATACATCAGGATATACGTATTCTTTCAAAGAAGATTCCAGTAACCAAATTTTTAAATCTTCAGGTCTGATCTGAACCTTTTTCACCTTGCATTGTTGTAACATTTCCATCTGGATAGCATTGGGAAGACTATGCAAACTCTATATAACCTCACAAATATCGTTTAAGGGCAGGTTGGCATAGGCCACAATTTTCAGTTGCATGCTACGGGATGGAAATGGAAACTCACCACATGCTTAGGTGGTGATGGCATATCTCGTATTCGGAATAAGACAACTCTTGGTCTATGTCCTGGGATGGATTTCCGTTTCGCTTGGAGGGCAGATTATGTCCTTCCTGAAATTACAGGGCAAGTTCTTGAATCTTCTTCTCATAATATTAAAGGAAATAGTTGCAATAGATTGCCAATGAATATGATCTCAAAACACTAAACTCTTGTCATGATATTGTCAAACATAATAAAACTGAGTATAAAAAAACCGTTTAATTTATTACTTTGAACACAACTACCTCTGAGATTTATGGAAGATTTATGCTTTCTGTTTCCATAATTTACCATTTCCTTTGAGCTCATACATGCAGCCTTGGTTGTGGCAGTGCTCTAGGTACTGGTGAGCCATTGTTCAATCTGAGCACTGGGAAATTAGAGGCATCACTAGATAGAGTTGAGACCATAGTTACGCATGCTCAATGATTGGCATCTGAAAGGTGAAAATAACTGCTCTTTTCGTTATATGCTTGTAATGCTATGATCATTTCATTTATGACTTCTTCTTTACCACATGCATCTGAATGTGCGTGGTACTGTACATCACTTACCTGCTAAGCGTATGCATGCCTTTCCTTTGATATTAGTTCCTGAACTCTTTCTTTTATGGTATTCAAATGCAAACATAAGGTGTAACATCATTAGATATTTGCCTATAGATTCTGATAGATTGACAATTTGTTGAAGAAGCTTTTATTATGCCAGGAATTAGAAAGAAGCACAGCAGGAGATTGGCTCATTTAAATCTTCTACCATGATCATCCCATGTTGAAATCATATGGCCATCGTCGATACGCTCAAGTAAATTGATGTAATTAAAACAGCTCTTCCGGTAGGACAAGAAGTTAGATTTTGATGTAAATAAAAAGCAACAATTTTCTTCTCTGTACCCTTAAATCGATTGTGACATGCTTTTGTTCGCCCTGATATCTGGCTTGATTCTTTACTCGTAGAAGTTCTAACTCCTCTTGGAAACATAATGCATTATGAACTCTGATGTTGAAATGTTCCGTAAGTTGTACTTTCCATTTTTGGTTTGTTGCAATTCGGAATCTTAAGCCCATGCCTATGCAAGCGTCTTGGACAACTTTATACGTCAAGCAGAGGATGTCCAACAAGTACTATGCACATGTAAAGTACAATATTCACGCACTTCAGATAAATTATTTGATAAAATTACGTGCACTACCAAAACTATAAAGGGACTAGCCAGCGTTTGACCAGCATGTGAGCGTAGTTTTGAGAATTTAGCATTAAGGGCACAAGCTCAGATGAATGGCCTTTGGTGGGACTGCAAATGGAGGGTTTTGAATGTTTTAGGCTATTGCGCTAAAATTTAAACCACGAGCTCGAGAGGTGCGTTTAGAATGATTACTTTATCACCACTCGAGGCCAACATTGGGCCCTTCCTGCACTAGCCGTTACGTAATGCAACGGCCGAATTCCATCTTCTATAATACAACTTCTCAGAACTACAGATTTCAACTGTAAACAAACTTCTCTGATACAACTCTAAACATTTGAACTACAAAACGATGGCCTCCTCTAAGCTCAGGAGTTCGTGTTCTTTCCCCAACCTTCTCCTTTCTTGCTTGAACTTCACTCTGTTTATCCTCTGTTCAGTCTCTGTTGCACCTATAATTCTGCTCAAGACGCCTCCAACTTCGCTGGGTCTAGCGTTCCTCATGATCTCAGGCATTTCTCTTATCTCTTCACTTGTGGGCTTCTACTCTCAGCTCACAAGCTTCTGTTTCATAACCCACATTTCCCTTCTCCTGGCCTCTTTAACAGGCCAATTACTGGGCATATTGGCCTTGTTTACGAAAGAAAGATCAAGTCTTGCAATGTTCAAGTCGCCCAGAGACCCGAGGGAAGCTAAGCTTTTGGTGAGGTTGGAATGTGGGGTATTAATGGCAATGTTAATGATGCAACTGGTAGTCTTAGTGTTGACTTGTGCTATGCACAAGTGTTGGGTGAGAGAGTACGAGGGATTGGAAGCCGAGAGAGAGGCTACCGCAAAGAAGAGGAGTAAGAAGCTTGCCAGAGTGCAAGAAGAATCCATAGCAAATGCTGCTAAAATAGCAGAGGTTAAAGACAAGGAGTTTGATGAGAAGATGAAAAACAAGTATGGGCAGTGGGTCAAAAACGATTTTGAAGGCTGATTCCAAGTTCAAGACTTTCCTCAAGCTACAATATACTAGTAATACATGTCACTTGCGATGCGTACTTGGCTTTGTTTTTGGGATATTTCAAGGCCACTACTGTGGTGGCCAGCATAAATGTTGTGTTCCTCCATTTTGTGTGGTATTAGTATAGATTATCCACTTAATATAATAAGCACTTCATTATTCTTATAGTGCGTTAATACTTAAAACTTTGCAAAAATGGTTGAAAAAAGAAATGTTTTGGTCTAGCTATGACCAGTCAAAATGTTTTGTTTTGCTTTGTTCTGATCTATCTTTCTGCTCTACCGTAATTTAGAAGGAAAAGATCATCACAACTAACCCAGAAACCTTGCAGCCACATAATTAATGCCCATCAACAAGGTCAATGAGATGTTTCTATAATTTTATCTGCCCAATTCACTTGCACATAAAGGGTTCGGTTCACTGAAGTGGCTGGAAAACAAAAGATGGCCACTATCTAGTACCCCCCCTGTTTTTCCATAGTCACAGTTACCACAAAATACAAATATGCTGTATATATCATGTATCAAAAAACTCAACCTTCTTGCCATCGATGCTCATTCTGCAAAGAATCCTGCAGTGGTCTTCATTCAAACAGAAGTTGACATCCGTCGATAACACAATGGTGATCCTTGAGAATATGGTATTCTTAGATGTTCCAAGACTGGAGACATCTTCAAACCAATGATCTTTACTTTTGGATTTGAGTGACCATCTAAAAACGCATTTGTTACCTGCAAAATAAAACAATAACTTAGGGTAACCATTTATCCGAGTATTGACAACTCATATCAAGCTATTAGCCATAACTTCCACGCCAAAAGTTGTGAAGTACTTCTGAATTGTTATATTAGCCATATCAAGCTTGTACGTGTGTATACCAAATACACACCTGACCACATCCAAAAAGTTTCAGCTCCCTCAGTGATAAGCAGCTATCTACGATCAAGCCCAGAGCTGCATCTGTCAAGTTACGGCACCAAGATAAGTCCAGATTTAACAAGTTTCTTGCACGTCTAGTGAGGGATAATGCTGTATTGTTGCCAACCTGGACAAGGTTACAATTAAAATATTGTCATCAACAAGTGTAAAAAAGAAACTAATTCACCTAGCAAGAATTATTATCTTCGAGTTTCTTTTAAAAAGATTGACCAAGTCCGTATAACAATTCATAAAACCAAGGGAAAATTCCAAAGATTTGCAACCAATATGGAAGCTCAGGTAGGGATGGCATTCCAGCAACATCCACCGTTGACCAAATGTTTTATAAGAATTTATATTGAAAAGAACAAAGTTAATTGTTCCCCTTCGGAGAAATGGAGAGATAGATCAACAAGCTACCTTCCAAACACTATTCAGCGCAAGTTCTATTAGAAGTTCTCCAGATGATTCCAAGTACGCAGCAATAGCTTCATCACTGTAAGATGAGAGAGAGATAGTAAGAACAGAAGTAAAAAAGATCTTTCTGTGCTACATAGAGTATTGGTGAAGATGCCTCTAGCAACCAATTAGGTAAGTGTTAACAAATTTGGATAACCACAAAGATATCGCATGTAAACTAACACGTGTAAAAAAGGATAACAAAAAATTTACTAGCATTGCACAAAATCACACTATCAACCTGAATGCATTGCGGCACAGTTTCAATCTTTGAAGCTGTGGACAGCCATTTGCAAGGTATCCCAAAGATGAATCTGTTAATTTCCTCAAATTGGAGAGGTCAAGAGCAAGCAATCCAGAACAGGTTGCAGATATGACTTTCAAGGAAGAATCAGTCAAATTCCTGCATCAAAATGAAACATACAGAACAAATAAACGAGCATAATTGCATTAGGCAAGCCTCTAGAATTTAAAATAGGATAAGCCTCCACAACAGGCCAAGTATACTGAACAAAGATGTACACAAAAATTTGAACTTTGAAGAGCCTTACACACAATCAGTCAGAACAAGTTCTTTCATATTATGACCCCTGGCAGCAATGAATTCCCTGACAAACTTATCAGAAACGGATTGAATTCTTGCCAATGATAGTACTTCCAGATGCTCCAGCTTCTTCAGCGCTAGCAATATAGTCGGCCCATCAATTCTTTGGCAATCATCAAGGTACAGTTCCTTCAGAACAGACCCTAGTGAGTCTGCCAAAGTGCCAATACTAGCAGATGTAAGAAGAGAGCATTGGGACAAATTTATAGATCGTAGGGCAGGGGCACGGGAAACAAGGGATTGAAGCCCAGAATCTGAAATTCGGCAAGCACCACACAAGGATAAGGTGGAGAGCACGGGTAAGCTAACAGAAGCACGCACTAAGGTAGCATGCAGTGTATAATCTGTCATGCAGCGTCCACTTTGATCAAGTTGCAGGACCTTTGTAAGACAATAAATATCAGTTTGCAATTTAATCCACTAAAAATCCATGCAAGCCCTTTCATCTAATAATCCTAACAAAATTGCCAATTAGCGAACTAACAAGAGATTCCAATCCCCTCAAAAACTGACTGAGCTATACATAATAACTAATCCCCACAGTTAAAATCAAGAATATCAGTAGAAACAAAATATGATTCTGATTAAAGCAGGAACAGATTGAGAGAACTATAGTTTCAAGCACAGAATATGAAAGTAGATTCTCCTTGTGTTGATTTTTAGCACAAAGCAGAATAACTTGCATTGGTTCCTAACAAAACAGAAACTAGATAACTACCTTCATTAGATGCAGCAAACCTCAAACTCTTTAAAAATTTTGCGCATCATAAGAGCAAGATCTATAACTTGCTCCTAGCGTCTTAGCCCCAAAATCATATTGGCTCCTGAACTAACAAAAAGTAACTATTAATACTTGACAAAAAAAGTACTGAATAGCCTCTTCCCATCTTCAAAGGAGTTGTTCACTTGCGGTGTTTCTTGTAATGAGTATCAACGTATATAGCTGTTATGTATGTTGGCGATATCAATAGGAAGGAGGTCATGCTCATATGCAACTAATTTGTAAGCAGTCATCACGGAGACTCTGTTTCAGGCATATGATTAAAAGTACCGCATGTAAAACACATAATCGAATCTTACAAAAGCTTACCATCAAATTTCTAGTGTCACACTCGCAAAAACATTTTGTAAACTCCTCCTCAGTTAACCACGAGCAGTCCCTGATGCGTATTTCTGTGGGGAATCCACAGACAAGAAGATCTAAAAAATGACCATCCATTTTCCTGGAATCACAAAGCAACTTGCAAAGTTGGTGTCTCAATGCATCAGGAACATTTTCAAGTGAAGTGATTGCATCAGCATTCTTAGCAAGAATTGCCAAGCACAATTCTTGCAGTGAAGGAGCAGATTCTTTTGACGGCTTACACTTCTGAATGTTCTTCGGAGTCCACATTATAGGAACAGATGTTGTTTCTTGTGAAAAGGATGCCCCTTGCTTTAAACCAACCTTATTAGCTCTATCCCTAATAATCTTCATAGCAGTAGAAAAAGGTCCTGGCCAATCTTCAACCTTTTGCTCCTCTTCATTTGATAGCATTTCATCATCATCATCATCTTGAGATGACAAATGACTGTTGTTGGGTTCTTCGTGGTCAAAATGAGCAAAGCGAGAAGCATTCTGCCTAGCTATATCTCGAAATTGTTCCATTCTCGACTTGTATAATTTCACGTTCTTTGAGTCGTTGGTATTTGAAGTAGAATCATCACCAACAAGCTTTCCCTTCCCTTTCTCTTTCTCTTCTGTACTGTACACTCTGGATCCCTCTGGAATCTCTTGAGTAACTAGTACATCTTCCTCTTCAATGCTCTTTCCTTTCTCTTCTCTACTGAACCTTCTCTTACCCTCAGAAACTTCTCGTGTAATTCTATCGCTATCTCCTTTTTCTACGCCTTTCCCTTTACCTTCTCTACTGTATCTTCTACCTCTCGTCGAAACACCAAATATGGTCATCTCCAAATCCTTATTTGAATCAAACTCCTCATTTCCCTCACCAAGTAAATCCTCCACTGCAACCAGTTCAACACCGGAGTTAATCACTTCCTCAACAGAACCACATTCCACTCTTCTCTTAACAACACTTTTCCCAGACCTTAAAATGAGAGCCCCAGACAATCCAGTACTGCTATCTCTTTCACCCAAACTATCAAACACGTTATCAACAACAGTGGCCTCTCCCTTTTCTTCCATACATTTCACAACCTTCCGCTTCCGGGTCGGTTCTAGACCCAACCCTCCTGAAGGAACCAACTTAGAAGTAAGACGAAGGCTCCGTCGGCAAGTGGGAGTATCAGAATTATCACCCGAAGGGTGGGGTTTCGAGTTGGGGGTGGGAGAGAGTGGCGTTCGATGGGTGGTCGGCTCGCCAGTCTGGACCGGGGTTGCCGGTTGGGAGGTGGCTGTGGATTTCTCCGTCGGAATAGTGGGGAGGACTTCCCGTGATCGCAGAACAACCATTTGGCGATCGTAGAGAGAAGTACGTGCTTGAGAAACGAAGTTCTAGTGGAGACCCTCCTGTGTAATTATTGAATGCTAGGGTTTATTGGATTTTGCAGCCAAACCGCTCATGTAGGATGCTCGTGTTTCCCGCCAAATCCCTGATGGGTCTAATGACATATATTAGGCTTGCCCTTTGCAAATTGGGCCGAACCTAAGATTACCGTCCTCCTAGTTCTTGTACTATCAGTCTGTCGCTTCAAACGCTGTCTAATTTAATGTTTTAAAAATTAAATTAAATTAAAAATTAAACCTAAAATAAAAATTGAACAAAATTGAAATACTTAACATAAAATTAAAGAATGGAACTATTTTTATACACTAAGAAAAGCAAAGAAACGATTATTAAATTTAAACTAACAGATTTATTATGATTTATGACAATTAGTTAATTTGTGAAAATTATATAGTTAATTAATAAATCAATCAATTTTAATAAAAAAGTTATTTAAGTAAAATAAATTGAAAATTAAACAATTCAATATTTTTACAATTTTACTGGTAGAATTAGTTCGATATTTTTATCATTGATCTAATATAACTATTAAATTAATAAATAATTAGAGTTAATTGTAAAAAATCTAAACTTTATATAATTTGATAATACAAGTTAAAAGATCTTAAAATAGTGATAATTTTTATTTTTAATAAAAATAATTTAAGGTTGAGATCTTTGTTAATATAAATAATATAATGAGTCACGTTAAATTAATAATTTAATCATATAATTATCACATACTATATTAATAAGACTTAAGACATATAAATTTTATTATTTAATAATTAAAAATATCAAATATTCATAATAGACCAAGTTAATGCGCGAACAAATGCTCTGTTCCAATTAACTAATTTCTAACTTATCCTATTAAATCTCGTATGTGTTAGAAATAAGTGATAGTAACAGAAAAAACGGCACATTTGGTGCCAGCCAACGCAGCCCAACTGGCCAGAAGTACGGACCATACGATTATTTTCTCAATTCACATCATTGTCCCCAGTCTCCACTGAAAAGAAGTTCTGGTCCTGATCTCCCTAAGCGTGCGAACCAATCACCAATTACATCTTAGTAAAATGTCAAATAGTGACACACATTTATGACTGTAGTGGATAACTTGCCTTAGTGGCGAAGAGCCCGTTAATGTCTGATTGGTTCAACTTTTTTTAGGATGAATAAGTAATTTTTTAATTGCAAATGTTGATTTTAAGAAAATTAA
Organism: Erythroxylum areolatum; assembly: GCA_024520975.1. Taxonomy (NCBI): domain Eukaryota; kingdom Viridiplantae; phylum Streptophyta; class Magnoliopsida; order Malpighiales; family Erythroxylaceae; genus Erythroxylum; species Erythroxylum areolatum. The sequence continues at coordinate 2,561,902 of JANIJH010000008.1, forward strand.
GTATTTTGCTGTAAAATTTAAAAATATTTTTTATATAAAAATAATTTTTTTAAAGTTAAAATATAGCTTTTTAAGAAGTTTAAATTTGAAACTAAAAAAAAAGTACCTTTTCAGATAAATTTTTTAGATCAATTAATAAGTTTATTTTTAGTCCTATTTATTTTTATGTTTTACACATAATTTTCACAATACCAACAAGCACATCTTCACGTTTATTTTTAGATTTATATAATATTATTTGACTTTTTTATATGCTTTAATATTTATTTTTATATTAATTTTACTTATATTATAATTCATATAAAAAGATTTAGTTAGATATATTTTTATTTATGTTTTATATAGTTTAAAAATATATAATAATTAATATATTGTGTTTTTTGCATATTGTTTAATATATTTTAAATAATATTTATATGTATAAATAATTTTTATTACGACATAAAATATAGTTAAAATTAAAGTACTTTTTATTTTTATATTGTCAAGCAGTCTATTGTGTGAAACTCTTTCAAAAAAACTCTTTTTTAAATAACAGTCAATTGATTTCTTATAAAAGCTCTACTAATATACGCTCATCTAAACAAACACTAGATTGTTCTCAACTTTAATCATTTGAAAAATATAGGATTAGTTACACTCTTTGGCATTTTTAAAATTTTACTTTTTTAAAATGGTTACTTATTTTATAATATTATTTAGTTATCATAAAAATTTTCTATATATTTATAACAATAAAACGAGTTTTAATACTACGTTATTCTAAATAAAAATAGAAAATATGATAAAATATATATTTATTAATTAACATCTTAAAATATAAAACATAATTTTAAAATATGATCATTTAAATTAAAATTTTCAAATTAAAACTGAAAAAAAGTCTCTTAACAATAACATAATAAAATTATGTTAAACTAATAATTATAAATTTAACCGAAGTTCAGATTTCTTACTTAATGTTGAGTTATTGATTAGTACATAATTTATTTGCAATATATTTAATACTTTATTTAACATGTATTAAAAATTTATTATTATAAAAAATTAAAAATTTACCTTGTCAATCACGGAATTAACTAAACAAACTTGCGGATTTGCGCACAGAATTATAAGATGGATGTGAACTTTAGTGTTTAATCATGTGGCCTAATGATGGCTTAGGTGCTTGTAATTGGAAGACAAAGATAAGCGTGCATGACGATCACAATTATTGTATCATTCCACCAAAATGACACCCCATGCATTGCATCGCGGCCAGTGCTTATCTGACTCGTAAGCTCTACTGTCGTAACAAGTCCTCTGGTCCACACAAGTACCTTCATGTTCGTTTCTTGATTGGATTTATTCTTTTTTTATAATTATCTGTCAGGTATTTTAGGCGGGTCTTAATTATAGAAAGGTATTTTTAAGCTAATCACAGTCAGACTAATCCCAGCTCAAATAAAGTAGGTTTCTTGTAGGAGACAAAGCTCTAACTCTAAAATTTAAACGACTGCATATATAAGAAGAGTTCGAACTCGTAATTTTCCTTAAATTAAGAGAACACCTTATTAACTCACAAATAACTTATGATTCTCTTGGCTTTATAGACACATATTTTTTTATATGAATGATGTTGAAAGTCCTCTTCCAAAGGGTCAATCCTGATGAGCTGTACAAGAAAAATGGATCGGTTTCAATAAATTGGTTGTCCAAATTCCTCTGTAACCGGAAAGCAACTTTTCTTTTCCCAGCGGACGTAGAAAAACAACGAGCTTTGATTGATTAAGAAAAGTTACACCTACATGTAACAAGTAGACAACAAAGGTCCAAATCCGTTCTGTCATGACTTGTGAGACGACAAAGGTGGACAAGAAGACGCGTCTTAAATTTGAAAACTTGGCATTTTCTGTGTGTTCAAATTGGCTGGCTTACTGTTCTTAGTTGGACCACGATATACTTTCTTAGTCTCTGCGTCCTTTTAATCGGTCTCTGTTAAGCGTAGATGTCTTTTAGTCAATATCTTACACCTCCCTTTCGCCGGCGAAGCCTTAACGGTTCAAGCGCTCTTTCAAGGGCTGCTTATCCGTGTTTTGAAGAGTCAAGAGTCGTTGGGTTAAAATAGAGGATGATATTTTATAAAATGAAGAATAAATTATATATTCTAAATTAATTACTTAAAAATAATTATTTAAATGTTTGAATTTTTATAACACAATAGTCTATAACATTTAAATAATATAAAGAGTTTAAAATGTATTATTTTTAACATAGAAAAGAGGTAAAGAAAAAACCTACAAAAAAGGTTGAAAGGTACTAATGGTTTTGGAGGTTTTTGGTCAGCTATTTTCATACCATATTTTATTCACGGGGACCTAAATTCCACTTTGCAACTTGACATACTATTTTGTGATAGGAACAAATCTCCAGAAAATGTCATACTAGCAAGCTTTAGCTTTTGTGCCCTGAACATGTGTGTCGCATGGCTACACATTATGCTACTTTTGTGACGCACTTGAATGTGAAACAGAAAAGAAGTGGGCAAGGAAATGGCAGAATCCCTCCGACGGAAAGGTACAAGAAAATATTTTTTATTAAAAATATATATAACTGGCCGGGCTTATAGGGTTGGGTGGGGGCTCGTCACGGCGGCTCGCCAATGCCATTCCTTCTCTTATACGACAATCACCGTATGTCCATAATAAAATGATATTAAATTATTCGGTAATAAATCCTCTAACACAGGTGAACGGATAAAAAACTCTTCTGGTTTAAGTAAAGTTACGAATTTGAACCATCCTCGTATATATAGCTATTTAAAATTTAAGATCAGAGTTTTACTTTATACTTGAGGGCCTCATAGAAAATCTCGCAAATAACAAAAAAGGATAATATCGTAAATAAAAAACTAAAATAAGGGACTTTCTTTTTGGCGTGCAACACCGGTTTAGTTATTTGGCCAACTAATCTAGATCAAGACTTAGTTATATTTAAAACTTTTCGCCCCTTTTTACAAGTTTATCTAATGAGGATTGAACCCGAGAGTTATTCCCGTATGTTCAAAAATTAGGGACATTTTTACTAATGCTTTAAGATGGATTTGACATATTTTATCTTTAACAATAAATACGACGAGAAAAATACATATAAATGTATGTATCTAAATAGAAAAAGTATGTCATGTCATGAGAGCTTATAGCTTAGTCTCACTAAGGATAAACGTAATCTTATTGACGTTTGACCTTTACATGTGTATATCCTAAATGATGTCTTTTTAGATTGAGTGAACAAATTCTTTAAAGTAGAATCCAATGCAATGGGAGTTCATTTGACTGTGTGTGTAAAATAACTTAAAATGTAGGATTAACTGATGCTTAAAAATTATACTGAAAATTAAATATATAAAAAAGATGTTTAAAATTTAATTAATATTATAATATCATAAAATCATTTAAAGAATGAATAAAATTTTAAATTTTAAAATATGATTGAAAAATATTATTTTTACATGTCGAAGAATTTAAACTATAATTAAAAAAGAATGTTAAATAGAAATTAATTGATTTATTTATATTTTAAAAACTTACTAGTTAACAAAAATTGACTAATTAATTAATAAATTAAATCATTTTTATAACAAAGTTATTAAAGTAAATTTTATCTAAAAATAAAAAACTGAATCAAAAAATTAAATCATTAAAAGTTTTTATGGTTGAATTTTTTAATTATTTGGATTATCCGCAAACCACCAATTATACAAATATATATATATATAAAGAAAATAATTGGTAAGAAATAGGATTGTAAGTGTGAACTTACCAAAAGAAAAAGGAATTTTGGACTACTCTTAATTTTAGTGGCTCAATTATTAAACATAAAGTTAAGGACAAAGATAGGCGGTGAGGCTGCAATTTATAATTGAAGGTTGTCAATCCTATTAAATATTTAATTTATTTGATAAGAAAATACTCACTTATATATTCAAATATAAAGAATGAAAGTTTTTCCTACGTTAGAGAAAGAGAGAAAAGAAGGCTAACATGTAAGTTTAGTAGATTACTCCCCCTATCACTAATTGATTTTATGATCGAACCTCACTTAGACTTATACAAGGTTTAACTTTCTTTCTCGTATGGGTCCGCAAGTCTATTGTAAATTCTAACAATATATTCACATAATATTATTTTTATTGAATACTTATATTATTTATCATTACACCTAGGCTTAATAATGTCGAGATTAGGTTTTAATTTCAATGACACCTAGGCTTAATAATGTCGAGATTAGGTTTTAATTTCATAAACATTGAAATAGAATTTAAAACTCTTTATAAATCTAATTTTAATTAGTAAACTCAAATATGGACAAGTTAAAATTTGAAATTTTTACTTGATTTTAATATAATTTAAAATTTTAATTATACTAAAACAGAGGGCACGGACAACAAAAAATAAATAACGAATATAGGAATAATAAATGATTGGTGGGCTTGAGGGGGTCTCGACTCTATATTTTGTGAGACACACACACGGGAATGGAATGGGAACTGTCACTGTTGATGTTGATCAGAATACGCAAATCTTACCGCAACCGAATGATCAATGGAAAATTTGTTTTGTAATTTATCCAATCTATAAATATAGAGTGAGATCAGATCCACCGCAACACAATCGTACCCACACCCTCCTTTCTTGCAGTTCCCTCTGCTCACCGTCCCTCCATTCAGACACCAAAACTGAACAGACACCGAATCTCTGACATTAAAATTCTCCAACTTTCTGGTTTGTTAACGGCGATCGACATCATCACATCCCAATCCAAAATCACCGTTAGCTCCAAACTTTTAACTGTATCGTGTCTGCGGTTATATATACGCGTTGATGGGTCACCATTCTCACTCTCACCACCAGAATCACAGCACTAATGATGGAGTCTCTCCTCGAGTTAACAGCCCTCGTTTCTCGAGTTCAATGTCTCGTCGGAATCATTCTTTCAAGCGAAACAACACTGCCAGTGACACGCACGCTAGCAGCAGTGGTAATGGCGGTGGTGTAGTTTTGGGCACGCACCATGAGATTGATCTTCCCGTGAACTCGCCGAGATCTGATTGTGGTGAATTTGAGAAGCAGGGGCATAACCAGTTGCTGAGTCAGAGAGTTCATGGAGGTGTGGTGAAGAGTTTGTCGAACAAGAAGGGTGGATTTGGATCGACGGTGGTTGATTTGGGGTTGAGAGAAAGGAAGAAACTTGGGCAGTGGATGTTCTTCCTTTTTTGTGGGGTTTCTTTGTTTTTGGGTGTTTTTAAGATTTGTGCAAGTGGGTGGTTTGGATCTGTACTTGAAAGCGCTGCCTCCGATAAGGTTAGTTCATATTTGCGTGCAAAGTGTGTCGTTGGTTGAAGAAAATCATTCGGCAACTAGGCCGAAGTTATTTTTTTTGGGGACATTCTGCATTGAAGTTAGGAAATTTAACCTGTATAATGAATAGGCTTTAGTCCACATAATAGTCTGCACAATAGGCTAGTTTCATTTTCTGCAGTTGTCAACAAACGTGAATGTTTTATGGTACATCGGAAAACAAGAAAAGGGAATTTACCTGGTAGTTAGAAATCTTGGGTTGTTTGCTTTTCCTGACATGGCTTTCAATCTGCTATATGTGATGTGCAAAACTCTCCAGAGCAGCCTTCTCTTTCCTTGCTATTTTGTTTGGTTGATCTCTGATTTCCTTGCTTGTCTTCCGTTGCATTTCATTGTCATAAGCTTTATCTTTCCTCAGAAGTTCTTTATTTTCATACAGGATTTTATCAATTCAAAGACACTGGGACAAGGTCATACTTCTCAAAAGTCTAATAATTATGGCTATGAGGATAGAGAAAATGACAAGGACCGAACATTGAAAACAGTAGCAACAGAAATTAGAAGCCAGAAGAGCGTCGCTCAAGTGAGTTTAGTTTCAGCTTAAACTGTATATAACTTCATGTAACTTGATTTGATTATTGAAACATTAGAATAGAAACCTAAAATAGATTCTCTAAAACGTACGGTTTACTAACCTGAAGGCTTATTCTAGTCCATGGTTTCGATTTCTGAACTTCACCTTTTTCTGCAGTTACCAGGTGTCTGGTCCAAACCCAACAGCGATAATTTCATACAGTGCATTGATGAATTAGGCGGTCATAGAAGTATGGTACTTGGATATTCTCTCTTCTTCTCAATTGTTGTGAACACAACTGAGTTTCTTTATGTCTTCATTCTTTCTTTTCTTGGCAGAGCTAGGTTCCAAGACAAATGGTTATATTCTCATAAATGCTAATGGTGGCCTGAATCAGATGAGATTTGGGGTCTGGCTTTCTTGCTATCTGGTTGTTTCTTTCACTGTTTTTTCGTTGATATTTACCATAGTCTGAAGTAACAAAGTTTTAGCGTGCAGATTTGCGATATGGTGGCTATAGCTAGAATTATGAAGGCAACACTGGTACTTCCTTCTCTTGATCACACTTCCTATTGGGCCGATGAGAGGTTTGTTTATTCTTAACTTTCCAATCACCTGTACTGAAAAGTGATGAAAATGAAGCTTGTTTTCAATAATGTCGACATTCAATCGTTCCAACTTGGCTGTAATGTCAGCAACCCTGTTACAGACAGCTCCAGAACTTGTGAAAATGCATTTCTGTTTGCTATGTATATTCATCTGTTCTCCAGTTGGAATGTCATGTTTTCATTTGGAGTTAGTTAAATTTTCCATAGCTGAAGTGGTTTTACTTGTTTGATTTTAGATACTTGTTTTGCAATGTCTGAAATCTGTCATGTGCATTGTTGCTTTTGGGATGACCCTTGAGTATATTGAAATGTTTCTGCAGTGGCTTTAAGGATCTTTTCAATTGGCGGCACTTCATCAACACACTCAAGGATGATGTCCTCATTGTTGAAACATTACCACCTGCCTATGCTGCTATTGAGCCTTTCGTGAAAACTCCAATATCATGGTCTAAGGTTATCCCATCAATATCTTGCTGGCTCTTCTTTTTTTTTTTTCCTTCTCTGTCTAAAGATAATTCATTGATCTGGAGTTTGTTTGTACAGACTAGCTACTATAAAACAGAGGTCTTGCCTTTGCTGAAGCATCATAAAGTTATCTATTTTACTCATAGTGATTCTCGGCTTGCCAACAACGATATCCGTGACTCCCTGCAGAAGCTGAGATGTCGAGTTAATTACAGAGCTCTCAAATATTCTGAATCAATAGAAGAACATGGAAACACCTTGGTGACCAGAATGAGAGAAAATGAAAGCCCCTACCTTGCTCTTCATTTGAGGCAAGTTCTGTTTGTAAACTCTTTCTGAGGTTGAAATTGGATACTTCTTTTCTTATTCACTTGAAACTACTAATTGGGGTGAAGATGGACAGATTTTGGTTTCTATAATTCTAACGATAAGCTGGAGAATAATGAACAAGTATGGTGTTTCATCTGTATTGTGATTAAAGAATGATTACAAGTTTCAAATTTGTTCAAATGGCCTTGATGCCAACGAATTAAAAAAGAGTGAGTTAATTTCAAAGTTGGAAGCCTTTGATGTGGCCTTGCAAGTAACATAGTGTGATTGAGGAAGTGATTAATCAGGACCTGAATTGAACCTTTCAGTGGCCATTTAGGCTTTATTAAAATGATGGAATATAAGCAGCCAAATTTGTCTCCTAGGTGATGAAAGTGACGAAAATATTATGGCTCAATTACATGAAGTTACTTGATTACTTAAATTTCTTCTGAAAATATTGGAGAAACTAATGGTTTTGCACACGAGAAGTTTTCTTGAGTTGGACCCGATACATTTCCAGTATTCTAACTGTTTATATTCTTTTCTTTGTCCTTATTCAGGTATGAGAAAGATATGCTTGCATTTACGGGCTGTAGTCATAATTTGACAGCAGAAGAAGATGAAGAGCTACGCCAGATGCGTTATGAGGTCAGCCATTGGAAGGAGAAAGAAATAAACAGTACAGAAAGAAGGTTGCTTGGTGGTTGCCCTTTGACCCCTAGGGAGACGTCACTTTTGCTCAAAGGGCTGGGCTTCCCTTCTAGCACCAGGATATACTTGGTAGCCGGTGAGGCGTATGGGAAAGGGAGCATGCAATATCTTGTTGATGACTTCCCTAACATCTTCTCACATTCCTCTCTTTCCACAGAGGATGAGTTGAATCCTTTTAAGAATCATCAAAACATGCTGGCAGGGATAGACTATGTGGTTGCACTTCAAAGTGATGCTTTTCTTTATACTTATGATGGAAATATGGCAAAGGCGGTGCAGGGCCATAGGCGATTTGAGAACTTTAAGAAGACTATTAGTCCAGACAGGTATCTTCCTATCCTGATCTGTTCAAGCTACATGAAGATAATTACGAGGCTTTTCAAGCTATTTCTCACCCCTTTACATGGCATGTACTTATTCTCTATTATGACTGATGCAGGATGAAATTTGTAAAACTTGTGGATGAATTGGATGGCGGAACAATTTCTTGGAAAAATTTTAGTTCCAAGGTAAAAAAACTTCACAAGGATCGAGATGGAGCGCCATATCTACGAGAACGAGGAGAGTTTCCGAAATTTGAGGAGAGTTTTTATGCAAATCCTCTTCCAGGATGTATCTGTGGAACAACTCAAGAAAAGTAGAGTTAAATTGGCAGGTTGGTAATTCATGATACTAGCTCGACTGCCTGTAAAGAAGTGTGGTGGTGTCATTGATCCAGACATTTTTATACTGGAAGGTGACTATCTTCATTGCCGACTATGAGAATTCAGGCCGAAATTGGCTTTTGGGTTGGAAAGTACTGGTGTGGAGAAAGCTCCATTGTTGGAGCAGGGTCACTGCCATTTATGGCTGCTGCTGGTTAACCTGCCAGTCACTGCATAGAAGTTTCGCTGACTATTCTCTGGTGGTCGTGTACAACGAAGTGTAGACGAGTATAAAGTAACCTTTTTTTCCTTCTGTGGTCATTACGAAACTGAGCTAATCACACGGGAAAGTGGATTCAATTGAAAGCAGTTGAGATTCTGAGCTGCTGAATCTCCTGGTGGGATACACACATACCTTAAGCTCCAAATTGCGGAGTGTTTACTGGTTAAATTTTGTTTCTGGATGTTAATAAATGTTGTAGTACCACTACTAACGAAAATTGAAAGATACTCTTTAAGTGCGGTCCAGTGTTTCATTCTAACTACTCGACTGTTTGTCATCCTAATCAGTACTCTCTTTCATTCATTTATTCAACTCAGTTTCAGACTTCCCTAGATGTGGGAAAGACAATATCTTGCGTTGACAAACCTTTGATCAAGTTTCGGGTTAATCATAAAAATCTGAGCCTGTTTGTTCTGCGACACGGCCTGAACCCATATGTACAGGTTAGAATTAATCTATTAAAAGTGTAAATTAGTTCAAGTCTTTTTTCGAGCTTTGCCTGTTGAGCAAGCTGGCGCCTAAGATTCTCTCTTCTTAGTTGTAGAAGATTGACGTAAATGTTAAAATTGACATACTTTTGACTTTTTATGTTTCTACATTTAATGTAGAATGATCTAAATTTGTCGGATTTGGGCACTTCTTAATTATTTCCTAAAACTAGGATTGAACGTATAGTCTTAAAGATATGAAGATCAAGTAGCTTATACCACCTATTTGTAATTTTGACTGGCAATTTGCTGTAATAATTGGTAATTGCATCCGACACATTGGCATTTTTTGTTTTTGGTTCATTCACAGCCTCGTAATTTCAATAAAAAGCTGGAATCGTATCAACTACAAAGATTTCAATTTGGTGTTCACTGTTACGTTCGACAGGAAAGTAATGTTGCAGAACAAGGGGAGCCAGATTTAAGGTTTCCCTTGGATCAGGAAAGTTTGTCTTAATCTAACGATTTTAAGAGCAGAGATAAACAGAAAAGAAAGTTTATATAAGGTATTTCGTCCACCAAAAATATACAGGAAAGTGAATCTAGCAAAAATCATCCGCAGCCATTCTGATTTATAACCTGTGAACATAAAAGAAGATTGAAGTTTTGGAAGAACAAGGGGATTCTCAGAGCACTATAACTGCAGAATCGAATCGACAAGGTCGGAGAGTGGGGCAAGTTCCCCTTTATCGATTAGCCGAAATTCCTGCATCAACTCGCAATCCATAAGCTTTTAAAGGTTCACAATAAACAGAGATTGAGCATGGTCAAGATCAAAACTTTATGTCAGGATCATAACATTTAAAGCAGACATACAGAACTTACCCATGTGAAAAGAACAAAATGTTTGAAGCAAGTATTAAGATGGGCTTCTTCCTGCAAACTCACAATCTTCTGAAAGTGTGAGTGGTAGATGTGTGCATATACCCTGAATAGTCTCTTAAAGATCGTCTTAACTACATCTTTGAAATTTGGTGGAAATGGTGCCCCTGCAGTTTACATAATGTTTCAGTGTTAGAATGATTGATGATGCTAAAAAGACTTTGGAAGAAGAGATCTAAAGTTCCAGTGATTAGGAAAGCACACAGACCCAATTTCTGAGGGAATATCATTTCATCATCAAGCTGAGACTCGATCCAGTCCATCAGATATTCAACGTACTTCGGTGCGGATACTTCTATTGGCTTCTTAATGGCTACACCATCAGCCCATCTATACTCGTACCTGTAAAGAAACAAAAAAACCTGAGTAACTGTCTCCTAAAAGCTGAGGATGAACAGGGAAAAGTAATAAGATCAGAATTCTGCAGAGTTCTTGTAACTCAAAGAATTGTAACCGTGATCTCAGAGAGAAATTCCAAGCGTTAGTTCACTACTCTACAATCATATCTCTAAAGAGAAAATTTGATGGATTTAGGATATTACTTAGGTCCTGCAGACATTGTGGGACAGATTGAGGACGTACAGAACTCAGAAAGAGTACCATACAAAATGTTGACTTGATTGAAGAAGTCCACAGCTGTAATTTACACACACACGAAGTTACTGCAAATCATCAGATTTTGCATAACTAACAATGACAATCCTGCACTGAGATAGGAAAGGGTGAAGAAACAAAGAGAAAATGACTGGGATCTCACTGTTTACAGCCAACCATTCATTTATGTCTTCTCCAGGAGGCAATCTCACAGCTTCCCTCAAGTTTCCACTTCCCAAGGTTGAATCTATGTGTTTTTGAAGCTGAGCACCCTGATCCAGTTCAGAAGATGCATTGCATCAGCTGAAACAATGTGGACACAAAATCAAAAAGATTCATAATAAGAGTGAAAGGAAGATAACCAACCTTACTTCCTGACGGAGCATTCTTTTTAGGCCGGAACGTCTTTTGATTTCTTCATTTCATCAGATTGTCAGGAAGGGGAGAAAAAAAGCTTAGTCAGGAATTAGGAAAACTATATGTAGTTATCTCTTTCAAGTACAGTCCAGTCCTGGAAATGAATATATTTTCCGTCATTATCTCTAAATTCTGTGCTCTTTATCCTCTTACGTCTCTCTATATTCCTCTCTTCCTTTCTGTTCAGTTTCTGTTTTTTTTTTTCTTTCTGAATCGTGATCATGATCATGATACTAACTCAGAAATATAAATCAGAAATCCACAAACATATCTTCCATTGCATTGTCTTCCAACTTGTTATTAACAACGAAATAGAGGCTAAAGAAATACCCAATAAAAACTGAGGATATACAGAAATCTTATCAGAAAATGAACAACCCAGAAAGGAAAAAAAATAGGAAAAACGATCAGAGAAAAAGGATTACCTGCCAATACCAAAGAGACTCATTGTGTAATATTGCGGGACTTTCCTTGCGGAGGATTTTTGTGATAAACAAATTGTATTTATAGAATGAACAAACACGACCAGCTGTCAAAGATAGAAAATAACAGCTATAAATATTCTCCAGGAGCCCACATAAAACTAGCAAGCAGAGACCAAGTCCCCATCTGTCTCTGTCTTTCTTTTCCATTTGACAACCTGTATGTTTCGACCCTGATTTTCTCTTGTACGTTATTGTCTGATCTTTTAAAGGTTAGCGATTATTTTCATTATTTATGTTAAATAAAAAAAGCAACCCTTTTATCCAAAACTAATGTTTTCCATTTATATCCATAAGCATAGTCCTTCCACTTGTTTTAGAAGTAATTCATGTTCCAAAAGAACATCATAATCATGAGTTTATGTTATGTCTCAGTTTGTTATGCAAACAAACATGCGAATAAGGTTGTTGGACCAGAGTAGGTGGGACTAGGGAATGATAAAGCATCTAGCTGGACAGATTTGTTCTATGATTCATCGAATCATGTCGTTCTGATCTATGTCATTGCTAAAGATTCACGTGTCGTTTAAGGATGTAACTGAAATTACAACCCAGGAAACTTGTCACCGGAAGATTTCTTCTTTTCATTTTCCTGGGATTAACTATGCCAGTTGCGAGCCAAAAGTGTGATCCTTTATTGCTATATGCTATTTGGGTTTTCTGCAGAATTCTAGTTGAATATCTAAAATCCTTGATTTGTGTTCGTCTTTTACCATGCAGCCTTTGAATTTCCACTGGGAAGTTGGAACCAAAACTCATTATTTACCTCAGAAGTTCCAACCTGCAATCTAAACTGTATTATCAGTCGGGCAATTCCAATCTGGTTTTCCTAATCTGCATTGTAATCGCTCTAGCTTGAACCTGTGAATCTGATAAGACAACGTGATAGAAATAGGACTAAGCTTGTATCAAAAAGTGGTCCACGAGCACATGGGAAGGAGAGGAAACTTGGGCAAAACGATACATCTTTACACAGCTAATGAAAGTCTCTAACGACTGGACTTTTTGATCGCTTGAAATGGTGTCCCTTAGACAATGTGTGGATGTTGAGAGTTCCCCATCGTCTACGGTTGTTGGAATATGTCCCAAACATCAGAAGAAATTTTTAAACTCCCTCGTTTCCTTTGTGACTCCTTTGAAAGTTGAACCCTTTTGGATTGCCAAAAGTCACACCTAGCTGAATAACTTTTTACTGCGCTTCTCCACAGTATGCATACTGGAACGATGACGAATCTTCAAAGAAGGTAACCGTACGAGGAGAGTGGGGGTCACCTGACTCCACCTCCACCCTTGCTTTAGACGCATTCTTACAGTGAGATCACACACTGACCGTAGATTTATGATCCGCAAGTATTTGCTGAAAGTCCGCGCTGACCCCAGCAGCAGATACATCAATTCTTTTTTTTTAAATATCTTTATTGATTATGTTTAAGATATTAATATATTACGTGGGTTAGTATTTATTAACCTTATTATGAGTGCATTACCTAATGATTTTCTTTCCTCCTGCATATCGTCTAATTCAGTACATCAAAGATACGGTTTTTTTATAACCAAGTCTCCTAGAAACAAGAGAACTTCAAATAGAGAAACTGACAAGATCTAATACTGCTTCAGTAATAATGCCAGCAGATTTCCAAATTAAAGCCGTGACAGCTGCTCCTTAGTACCGCTTGGCTTGCTCAGAAAAGGGTAGTCCGTGTACCCAACAACAGGATCATGTGTATAGAAAGTCCTCCTGTTATACCTAGTTAAGGGTGCGTTGAGCTTAAGCCTCAAAACCAAGTCTGGGTTAGAGACAAAAAGCCGGCCATAGGAGACCAGATCTGCATCACCGTCACAAACAGCCTGTACACCTAACTCCCTAGTGTATCCACCACTACACATGAATGTTCCCTGATAAGCCCTTCTCAATGTCCTCATTAGTTGAGCTTCTTCGTCTTCACTACCATGTCTACCTGATTCTGTTTGGCCGTAGGCCGTGTAGCGAGGCTGAGTTACATGGAGATAAGTGAGCTTTTCACCTAAGTTTAGCTGCAGTTTGTTAAGTCTCTCAATGACTGCTAGCCCCAAGTTGAGTGGATCAGAGTCTGTGGCATCAAGGTGATCAATTGCTGGTGACATTCTGACAGCAACTCGATCTGCACCGATGGATTTGGCTACTGCTTGAACAATTTGCAGCAAGAATCTGCAGCGGTTTTCAAGCGATCCACCATACTCATCTGTTCTGTCATTGATCCCGTCCTTGAGGAACTGATCAATAAGGTAACCATGGGCTCCATGAATCTCAATTCCATCAAAACCTGCAAATCAAGTGAGCATGTCCCTTAATTACGGAAATACGGAACACAGATAAGCTGAAGAAACACTTTTCATTGTGGTTAGGAATAAATATAGCTGCCTAAGCATCTTCCCGTCTAATTTAGCTTACCAGTCAATCTCCCCTTTATTCAAGTTCTATATATTAAACTACAGGGCCAGTAACAAACAAAGAAAGTAAGAGTCAAACCATATATACTAACCCGCTCGGACGGCATTAAGAGCTGCACAGCGATAATGCTCCACCACTTCTGGAATTTCAGAGGTTTTCAATGGTCGAGGCTCAGGATAGGTGGCGTGAGTTCCATTTGGCATCAGAATTCTCCACCTGTTTGAGATGGCCTTGCTTGTTGAAGATATTGGTGCAGCCCCACCAGGTTGATACACTAATTTATCCATCAAAATCACACAAGAGACTTATCAGTTCTATCCTCAATGTATCAGATTGGAAGAGGAAACTTGTTTGAAAGAGAACCAATTTTCTTATTAAAATTTGATAACAAATTTACCCGCATGAGATGCGCGACCGAC
>JANIJH010000008.1:2591009-2604222 GCA_024520975.1 Erythroxylum areolatum
AGGATATAAAGGAAGAAAAATTAGGCAACAACTTGGATTCTGAATCATTTAACTATAAAGGTTCACAGGACATTGTGGATGGAGCTGTTGAAATTTCTGAATCATGCTCAACAGATTCTACTCCTGAAGGTGCTACTGACAATGGGAGTCGGCAGGATCAACTTGTTCAGGCAAATATTCATTTGTTGAAGAAAGGCATTAATGATAATGTCGTTGTTCCAATTGATTCTGTGACAGAAATGCTTTCATCTAAAGGAGAATCTGGTGCCGTAAATACTGAAGTTTGCAACGTTGATACTGATGATTTTGTGTCCAATAAACAAACAGGAGACAAACATTTACCAATTGCTGTTCTTCCTCTCTTGCGCTATTGTCAGTATGAAAGTTCTGAATCTTCATGCAGGTATATATAGGCGTTAAATCAATGCACATGGTTTCTATAGTGGAGTTTACACGGCTCGTTCTTCGGTCAATATATTTTGGAATGTTGTGCTTAGTGAAGCATCTTTTTAAGAATATGATTGATAGCTCTTGTTTTGGTCCTAAAAAATGACAAGAAGGCTGACATGACTTGATCTGCTGAAACCTACCAATATCAGTAATGTACTGGTTGAAATTTTAGCTGATTAATGATTTACAGTTTTGGAGGTTATAATTTTTTGATGGATGAAATGTTCTATGTTTGAAATTAATTTGCTTTGTATTTTTATACATTAATTAAGTTAGGATACATGAGTTGTACATGTCATTCAGAACACTTGGATGTAGGCAACTTTTTGTCATTTAGTGTGTAAAATTGCCCTTTATGCAGCTTTCAAGGTTCTCCTAGCGATGATGGGAACTTCAGGAGTGATGTTGATGATATAGAAACAGAGGAGGCATCCTTTTCTGGTCAAGAAGATTCAAGTGACCACATTGATATTCTCGAATGGGCTAAGGTCTGAATCTCCTTTTATATGGAAATTTATTTATGCTTCTAGACAGTTACGGTTATCAATTGACTACTTTTTGAGTTTTAAGTTTTGTTTTCTTTTTTTAGGCAAACAACCATGGATCACTGCAGATATTGTGTGAGTATTACCAGCTACACTGTCCTGTCAGGGGTTCAACACTTAGATTTCAACCTCTGGAGCACCTTCATCCCTTAGAATATCATAGATCTGATGAGACAGTTCTGCACATTGCTGGCTCAACTATTGATTTGAGATCATGCAGTACAAGCCTGGAATTTGCAGAGGTTGGTATACCGATGTCTAGATAGAATCAGATGCTTCCTTAATGTGATCAGATGCTATGACTTTTCCTGTAGTGTGATACTCATTTCTTTATGCAATGCTTATTATCTTATGTCATACTTGTTGAAATTGTTCTCTTATGTAATGACTCTTGTTTGTTTGTCAGGCCCATAATGCTTTCATGATTGAGGAGGAAGCAATTTCATTGTCAACATGGGCTGTTGCATGCATATGTGGAACCTTGCGACTCGAGCATGTAGGCAGGCAGTGTTCTTGAAATTGTTTGCTATAAAGACCTAATATTTGGTCCCAATTTGAATACATTGTAAATGCTTGACATGCCTGATCTTATTGTTTGATTATTAAGAATATTCTTTGCTGCATGGATCTAAATTTGCCTACAAACTCATATACTCTCGTTCTGAAGTCGAACTAGTTTGATTACTGATGACTGTGCAATGCAATTGGAAAATGATTAAATCTGGAACTCCTACCTTCCATCTGTTTTGCTTCACTTAGTTGAGCAAAAACTGGTACTGTCTACCTCTATTTGGTGGATCATATGCTTAATACGCTTTTCTTCAGTGTGTATGTTTGATTTACGCATCATTACATTAACCTGGGTGCTAATTTGCTGTGCTTGTAGGTGTTAACATTATTCGCAGGAGCACTTTTGGAGAAACAAATTGTGGTTGTTTGCTCAAATTTGGTATGTTTCCATGGTGCATAAAGTGTGATCCTAATGGTTGTCCATTGGCTTTTGAAGTTGTCACAAATCTGTTAAGAGTAATTTGACTGCATGTATGGAGCAGAAAAGTTCTCTTTGATAATATTCTGCACCTATTAGCCACTTGAGTTGGTCATATTTGTTGTTTCATGATATTCAAATATGGTCATATTTGTTGTTTCATGATATTTTAACATGCATTTGACCTTGCCACCTAGAGCTATTGATTTTCAATGTGATACCATCTTTGTTGGGTTTAGTGTTATCTATTACCAGTGCATTCTGTTTGCCTGAACAAACCCTTTTTGAATCTTTATGTGTATTTACTAACATGATTAACTTCTTTATTTGATTCCTTTTTAATTCTTCGTCACACAGGGCATTTTATCTGCTTTAGTTTTATCGATTATTCCACTAATTCGTCCCTATCAATGGCAAAGCCTCCTAATGCCGGTATGGATTTTTCTAGCCAATGCTTCTTATTGATTTTTTTTCTTCTCTTACTGTTCTCTGACTTAATTGGTTTTGGTATTTTATTTTTAGATCTTGCCAGATGACATGCTTGACTTTTTGGATGCACCTGTTCCTTACATAGTGAGTATCTAGTTTCAGTTCTGTATGTATTCATCATTCTCAAGTACTGCTGTTCAATTGGCCGCCGGGGTGTCTTTAAACCAGGAGGAGGAAAGATATGAATCATTAGACAATAGATATGCCATACTTTCATATTTTTCCTATTGATATAACATGACTTGCTTTGTTTAACACTATAATTGTGTGCCTTTAGGTGGGTGTAAAGAACAAAACAAGTGTGGTGCAGTCAAAGTTAACCAACGTTCTTATGGTTGATGCTGACAAGAACCAGGTTCGCTTTTTTAGTTTGGATGTGTCGTTTTTGTTTCAATTGTATGTATCAGTTAAACCAAATTACTATATAATTCTTTCTACCTTGTATTTCTCCCTCACTTTTCCCCCTTCCCTTCAACCGGTAGCATTTTCTTGTACTACAAAATTGCTGATGACTTCCCCCATGTATGACATGGATTTTTATCTCAGAATTGTAATTAAATTAAGAAGGAAAATTCTTACTTGTGTGAAATTCTTACATCAATTGCCAATTTCTTTCTATATATTCATACTACACTCGTTGGAAGTTGTGTCTTCATTTCTCTTAGGGTTTTGTGCTTGATCTATCAACTTGAATATCTTCATGCGACTTCTTATTTGTTATCTAGCTATATTTTCACTTCTTCTGGTTCCCTTATTCTGCAGAACACTCACTTGATGTAACTTTATACGATATTTCTTGTTGCATGATATGGTAGGTAAGAGCACCAAGTATTCCACAATTGCCAAAACACAAGGAGTTGTTTTCACGTTTAAGTCCTTACCACTCAAAGCTAGTCGGAGAAAGTTATTTGGCAAAGACAAGACCAATATATGAGTGCACGGACGCACAGGTTTGCTTCCACTTGATATTTTCTGTTTCTTTTATAATGGCTGCTCTTCTTTGATGTGGATTTTCTATCTTTGAATGTATTATGATTAACTCCTTACAAATTAAGGTTAGTGATCCAATTGAAAAATGCGTTGAAGTTCAGAAAACAAATTTGACATTTACTCTAATATTTTGATGATTTTCTCCCAAAAAAAAAAATTTAGTGGTATGTGTGCCTAGCTATAGTGGTTCTACAATGCTGTGATGAATGGTTAAATTGGTATCATTTGGCATGTTGCACAAGAAACATTCTGTTAGTGCCAGGACTACATTTGCTATTTTTTATAGACATATTGATTATGGTGGATGTGGAGTGTCATCTGCAGTGATGGTGTATGGACCTCTTACCTTCATGAACTTTTTCACATTTACATTTAATACAAATTTCCGAAGTGCTAAGTAACTATAGTTTAACAATTTATCCAGGTAAGATTATGAAAGAGGAAGAAAGGAACTGAACGATTATAATTAGTACTAGGATCTAGCTGGCTAATTGTGTCCTGAAACTCTAAATTGTTTATATTTATTTTTACAAATGGTAATTCCTTTGGCTTTGTGATTATTCTCGAATTTTGTTCATATTCATCTTTTGTAATCGAGCAACTGTGTTGCATTGTAACTGCTCTTCCAGCTTCTTCTATCGTGCCTTCCATGCCCATTACTTGGTAGTTGGGAATGACATTTTTGACAACTTTTTACTATTTGCTTGAATATATATTTGGTGTCAGTATGTCTCTCACGTGTATAACCATTTCAGGTTCAAGCTGCCAAGGGTTTTCTAGAAGTGTTGAGATGCTACTTGGATTGCCGTTGCTCCAACCTACGGTCACACACAATCACAAATGTACAATCCAATAATGATAAGGTCTGCTTTTTCTTAACTGGTCTTTCTTTTTTTCTCGTGTTGTATCCTGCATATCTGCCAGAGAGAAGTCCTTTGTTGCCAATTTACAGGTTTTCGCATAAGAAGCAGATTTACCCTGCTTATGCACTACATTCAGTAGTTAAATATCAATATCATTCTTGGTATACATCAGACATGAAAATGAGCTTAAGAAAATAATGTTCATGAATGATCCATTCTTTCTGAAACGACGCTGAACAGCATACAGAAGTTAGGAAATTTGCTTACAAGCACCTGATGGTAATAGGATGTGTTCTCGACAAATCATGCCCATAATGCTTGTGGGGTGTTGGGTGGGGCATGAGCAGTATGCACCAGGCTGAAATAGTGTTTTGATGCAACTGCACATGGGCTGGCTACATGTCTTGAGTCATGTTGTCATAAGAGTACATCTTAATTGTGGGAACATGCATCTCAACACTAACTGCAGTGCTAGATCGTGTGACATTTCCTTCTTGTTAGATGAACAAAATTTTACTGTTAAACAATTTTTAATAGCATCATCAAGTCATAAAAACTGTCTTCTTTTCCCTTTATTTTTAGGTATCTTTGCTCTTAAAGGAGAGTTTCATAGACTCATTCCCTAGCCGTGACAGGCCATTTATGAAGGTGTGCTTCTGCTAACACTCTTGACTTTCTTAAAAGGTCCTGTCGTTGAATCATGTCAGGAATTGGAAATTGCGAAAATGCATTATTTTTTACTAAAACCATCAACTGAATGCTGACTGGAATTTTCTTTCCCTTGTTCAAAAACAGTATTTCGTGGACACGCAGCTCTTCTCTGTACATACAGATCTTGTTCTTTCCTTCTTCCAGAAAGAGTGACACTATTGTTCGAAGATGATCACAATTAATATTAGTATACCTTAAGAACAAGTTCAGTGTACACAAAAATAGTTGGTCAAAGGCAAACAAGTATACCCTCCGGTATTAAATGGGACAAACCGGGCATGCCTGGTTCAAAACTGGGTCAAAAGGTTGGGTTTTGGTTTACTTGCCGGTGGATATATAGGTGATATTGTTGTAGAAAATGTAGATTATAATGCTTTTAATATGTTCTTGACAATTTTTTCAAAATGAAAGTTGCTTATCCAAGTTCATACTTTTGAAACATCAGCTTTTATAAAATGTTATTGTATAATCCAAGCAATAGATCTATCTGTTCTGTATTATCATAGTCCTGTTACGGCTTCATACTCCAGCTGAATCCTGGAATATTAAGTTTTACGAATCCACTTTAAACATTCCCTACACATTCTGCTACTTGGTCTTTCACATCCCAAGCTGAGCTACTGATTTACCGTTACAACTTTCTCCAGTGGTTTGAGACTCCATTACCATTGGAGCAGTGAACTGTTATAGAGCTTCCAAGTCCCAATACAAGCTAGATGAGGAACTTTCTACCCCTGCAATTTGTGTTAGTGGCTGGAAGAAAAAGATGTATATCGGATCAAGAGTCGGTCAAGTCCTGTCTATGGTGACTGATCCGTGTTTGTTGGTGTACTAGATGGTGCTGCTCTAATGGGCTCACCAAAAATGTTGGTGGAAGTTGTAGTCCAAAGTTTGACAAACTGATTCGGTTTCCTAACATGGAGCATTCTAAGCCACACAAGGGCACGTCTTCACCTACTTCGGTGACCACATTTATGCGAATTAGACGAGAGAAGCAAATGTACCTGAAGTGAGGTAGGGTTTGCAATTAAGTTACTGCCCTAATGAATCATGCGCATGTTTAAACAATTTCTCTAATCCCGGAGATTTTCCAGTGAGGGTAAGAAGTGTCAAAATCAATAAATCACCCTTTAGTCTTTCTTATGATTACATCTACCGTGGCTTCTGGTAAAAGAAAGTGATAGGCAAATGGTATCTCATAGCCCGTTAAAGTTGATATGGGTAGGTTTTTGTTTGTTTTCTTCACCCTGGAGTGAAAGGAAATAATGCAAAGAAGCTTGCTAAATGGGAAATTCTGAAAAGGGCATTTAAAGAAGAAACGCACCTGAGGATGTTCTGTTGAAGTGGGGCATTGGCACTGGAAAAAGGTAGTTTGCATGTGTTGTGAATCTGTCAGGAGATGCATTACTTTGTACAGCTCCTGCCACTGCCAAACTTGCAATTTAAAGG
This sequence comes from Erythroxylum areolatum, assembly GCA_024520975.1. Lineage (NCBI taxonomy): Eukaryota > Viridiplantae > Streptophyta > Magnoliopsida > Malpighiales > Erythroxylaceae > Erythroxylum > Erythroxylum areolatum. The sequence continues at coordinate 2,597,495 of JANIJH010000008.1, forward strand.
AATGGTCCCAACCTGAGAAGTAAATGCAACCCAACAACATCAAATGCCCACCAAAACTTCTTTTCTTACTCCTATGCATACCAAAACACGGTTTCGGGGACACATGCATATGAGAAACTATGGTTCTTGATGATTTTATGGAGTATTGAAACAGAAACATATATAAGATAATTATCATCGGTTCTAAAGTCATTCCTCACTGTACCTGGACAATTTTGAAGTATTCTTTTTCTGATACATCATCTGAACTGCGGGCTTTTACATTTGATTTGTCTCTGTTTCCCCACTTCTTGAGTGAACATAGATGGATTCTTTTTCCCAAATCCAATTAAACAGCACCAAACGAAGAAGAACATGAACGATGCACACTAATGGCCAATAGATGAGTCTCCAAACTAAGATAACTACTCAGAACTTGGCATGTTTTAAAGATAGATAAGCTAATACTGTTGAACTTTCTTTTTTTGTCTCTCACATAGAGCTAATGAATTTCAACTCAAATTCTAAGTGGCAATTCTTTTAATGGTTTGTGTTTGAGTTCTTAAGCGATAGAATGCAAAATTAGAAAAGCCTGAGACATCTTACAGGAGCATGGTCTAGTTTTTCTCAAAAAGAAAAGGGGAGAAGACAAGATAGTAAAGTTTTACTGAAAAGGAAAAGAACCGAAGGTGTCACTCGATCGTTCGAGTTTTTACCTAAAAGAAGCCAAAGAAAAAATGCATAACCCTTGTAGATACCAAAACTTGAAATTTGTATTTTATAAATAGAAGGAAAAGGTGTAGTAGCAAGTGGTGGTGGGTACCAGGAGAAAGGGGTCTGAGTTAATGGAACAGATGAAAGTAAGAACGTTAGTCGCAGTAAAAGCCAAACCGTACAATGTTCATTAGCACACAGCGGCAGGCATAGACCAAAGCATCGGTTTCAGATAGATAGATATATCAACCAGTCAGTAAGTACTATCTACGTCTCACGCAAATCACACTCAATCTCATAAATATATTCATCGGAGAGAAGGAGATACTAAATCTCTACTCTATTTGTGTTGTTTAAATTGGTAAATGCAGACTCTTTAGTTTATGAGTTTCCGTAGAGTTGTCAGAGACAAGAGCTGCCACACAGGTTAAGCTCAGCTCTGCAGGCCACAGGAAATCAAAAAGAGAGAGAGACTTGCAGTGACTCATAATATTATCGGAAAGAAAGAGATGGCCATGGCAGCTCTATAATCAGAACCATTAGTTCTGTTCATGTTCAGAAGATTCTGCAGGCCAATGGTCCCTAGAATAAATATACTTTACTCCATTAGTCTCCACACCCCTCGTCTCACGAGTTAAGTCATTATTAAGAGCAACCTATGCGTGCTGGCTCTACTCTCGAAGCAGTTCTTGTCACTTCCCCTTCTCCTTCTTCTTCCATGATGATGAATGGAAGAAGCAGCTTTCCTTTCACTGCAAGTCAGTGGCAAGAGCTTGAACACCAAGCTCTAATCTTTAAGTATATGGTTTCTGGCATTCCTGTTCCTCCTGATCTCCTCATCACCGTCAAAAGAAGCTGCTCCGATTCTCCAGTAATGTCCTCAAGCGTCTTCACTCGTCAACCTCCACACAGTAACACCTCTCCTTGAATCATAATCGACATGCTTATTCAGTTTGCTATAAGAGTTTCTTTTATAACTTGTTATGTGGTCGGTTGGTTTTGTATGGTGTTTGCAGTTGGATGGAACTATTTTCAGATGGGTCTTGGAAGGAAAATTGACCCCGAACCGGGGAGATGCCGAAGAACAGATGGAAAGAAATGGAGGTGCTCAAAAGAAGCATACCCAGATTCCAAGTACTGTGAGAGGCACATGCACAGAGGCAAAAACCGTTCAAGAAAGCCTGTGGAAGTTGGTACACAAATAACCACATCCCACCCATCGACACCAACATCTATCTCATCAATCGTTAAGAACTCTTCTACATTACTATCCTCACCCTCTCATTCACTTTCATTACTGTCCTCAGAAATCCACCACCAAACCCACCCTCACTGCTCTGCCTATCACACAAATCTCGGCCATCATTTTCTCCCTTCTCACACTGAACCTCCTGGGATTGGAATGTCACCTCATGACAGATCTTCCCACCTGATCCTGGATTCTGGTGGTTCCTGTTCTTTGGCTAATACTGATTACAGGTGGGTATAGAGAAGGACTGTGACATTTATGATTCCCTTCTTTTTGTTTTGTTCTGCGCGCATGTTTTATAGACTTCTGGTTCGTGTGTTTGATTTAATTAATCCTTTTTTTTTGGTTGGAATAGAAGAAACAGGAATGCTTACGGGCTAAAAGAGGATGCAGATGAGCATGCTTTGCTCTCAGAACCTTCTGGTTCAATGAGAAACTTAACTGGTTCAACTTTGGATGACGCTTGGCAACTTACTCCCCTGACAATGAGCTCTTCCTCTTCATGTTATTCATCGAAACAGAGGAACCTGTCCAGCTACCAGAATGAGTGTTCCTATCTGCAGCTTCAAAGCTTGAGTGATCGTGACACCCCAAAACAAGAGAACCAGCACCAGCGTAACTATCTCAAGGGAAGTGACATAACATGTCAAGCACCTATGATCAACGAGAGAGAAGAACAGCAACAAAAGATTGTCCACCGTTTCTTCGACGAATGGCCACCTAAAAGCAAAAGCCCGTGGCTTGATTTTGACGATAAATCATCAATAACAAAAACCAGGCTATCAATCTCTATTCCCTCATCATCACATGAATTTCCCATTTCTAGTTCAAGAGGCCGCAAAGGTAATTAATTAGGTTAAATTAAATTTGTTTCTTGCGTTAATACTTTCACGCCTGCTAAATAAACATAATACTTCCAGGGGCTAACAAGATTTTCCTTGTTCTGCAGATGCTTGAGTTTCCACTTTCCAGTGATGAGCTACCTCTGCTTCAAGGCCAAAATTGTACTTAACTTGGTGGTGGCTGTTGTTTGTTGTTAGGCCAGGGAACTGCAAGGACCACCATTTGAATATTTTCAAACTATGTTTTGTTGCTTAATGGGGGATCAACTGCTGTGTGCTTTAGTTGTTATGCTCTTTCACCAAGTTCACTTGCATGACTGGGTCAAATCTGTCCTCTTTTGTTGCTTTCATACTGATTGATATGCAAGTAACTTGTGGGATTGCTCCTTTCTTACTTTCAGTTTCAGACACCTGCCTAAGCTGTTGGTTATTAGTGATTGTTAGGGTGGGGACCTAAGGGCTCCAGGATTTGCTTATTTGTCACCTCGATGCACCAAATTCAAGTTGGTCAGATGCACCCCACCCACTTGCTGTCATCTGACAGAAATTGACACTGTATGGGAATTGGAAGTTTGTAACATCTATTTTCAAGAAAGAAAAAAAAGGAACATATACCGAAGAGTTAACATGATCTCTAATGACTATTTCTTATACTTAAAAGTGGAAACAGAAAGACACCAAGATACTTTGAAATTGTTTTCAAACCTCAAAACTCAGGAACATGGGAATTTGTCTATTTTGTAGGTTCTTTGGGATTCTTTTTGCCATTACTATATTCAAAAATGAATTCCCATACCTTCTTTGCCATGTCTCTGTTTTCTTTTGCATCTCTCAATTATGCTCTGTTTCCCATTAAATATCCGCCACTGTGGAGGACTTTGCCTGTGTAAGTTGCCAAATACCTTACAATGCTCGATCTCCAGTAAAAAACCCACGTAAATGGTTATACAATGACGGTTCACGGGTTTATCACGGTTTGAATAAGCATTAACAACTTATATTGACATTAAAGGTTTAATAAACACAAAGAATAATACTTTTCTGGAGAGTTTTTGTGCATTTTGTCTATATCTAAAGTCTAGTTTTCGTCTCTGAACCTGTGGCATCGCATAAGAGGCACTTGGGTCACTGAAAAGGAGTCAGCCAACAAGCCAGTCTGATCAGGTAAAGTCCAAATGCAAAAACAGAGCACCAGTCTCTGTATCAAGATTCTGAAACCTTCTGGCGAGAGCTTGAGCGTGGATCTGGAGTTTCCTGCGTTGTTTAGTAAAGAAGCTAAGAGCTTTGAAGACTTGACTTGGAAAAGGACACTGAGTCACACTGAATCAAATAGCCAGTGGAAAAAGCAGAAAACACAACTGTACAGAAAGCAGAAAACACAACTGTACACTTTCTGATCTTCTCAACCCCTCCCCATATACTGAAATCTGACTCTGTTCTGACTTGTGTCAGGCATCCACCAAAGGAAAAAGCCTTCTTTCTGACAGTTATCACCCCACGTTTTGAACAAAAGTCGAGAATATGAACAGTAAAAAGACAGGTGAACAAAACATTTTTTTCACTTGCATTCTCAAACCCCCAAACAGATGTGGACTCAATGATCTCAAGGGGAGGTCACAGGGGCCCAGAGTTGTTTCAGTGACAAGAATTCAAGAAGGAAGCCAGTAATGGGCATTCTGGTTGCTTAGGATTTTGGAAACATCAAGAGAGGTGAGTCTTGTGTAGCACAGATACAGACACGAACACGCGACACGACACGGACACGGACACGGACATGAGAATATACTAATTTTTAAAATTTAGTGGACACGGACATATATATATATATATATATATATATATATATATATTATATAAAATTCCAACAATAACAAAAACACTAAGCCTTGTCTATCATAATTCTCGATAAACTGCTCATATTTTATGCTACATCAATCCTTTTCTGTGAGTCTGGTAGCACCTCATATAGTATACGTTTTATATATGATCATCTATAATCATACAGAGTTACTGTCTTGTAAGAAATGGAAGACACTTGTTGTCCATTGACAAACTAAAACTGTAATTTTAGTTTGAGTTCTATGCATTAGAAAATGAATGGCACGTCTAAAAGAAACAGAACTGCATCTGTCTTTGACCATTTTATTCCCTAATTTTCCGAAATAACACAGAACAGAAGTAACTTTACAAACTTGAATGACGATATCTAAGCAAGGCAACACCACAAAGGAGAAATGAAGATGGAAGGTGAAGAACCAGCATAGACGTGAAGGAGCAAATGGAAGCTACACCTTAAAAGCGTTGTATGAAGAGCAGATGGAAGGTGAAAAGTCTTAGCGCAATGGTATTATTTTAGACGAAAATGAAAAGTCCAATGGTGTGTCTGAGCTGGCGTTCGAGTCGTCTCAAGACGTGTGTCTAGCCGTATCCAAGCCGTCTCAAGAGATGCCCGAGCCGTGTCCAAGCCGAAATTTTTTTCAATGCTGACACGTGCAGTCACGTGTCCACTGTGTGTCGGGTGGGTGTCCGTGTCAAACACGTGTCCGACACACAGACACGGCTCCATTTTACCGTGTCCGTGCTTCTTGAAAGGCAAGAGGTATAAGAAAGAAGGTTCAAACAAGACGTGAGTAATTCAACAGAAAACAACATTTTCAGTAATGTTTCTATATTAACATGTAACATGAGACCGAGGTTGTCCATTAAGCAAATTCCTTCTCCGACTTGTCCAATAGTATCTTGCATATGTAACGACTGAGGTTTAGGCCCTATTTAGTTGTTGGCTGATCAACTATTTTTTAATTGATTAACCAAAATCAGCTGTTTGACTTTATCAAGAAGTTATTTAATTTGTTTGGTTGTTGGGTGGTTGGGTTGATTGATACAACCCAACCAGCTAAAAATTAGAAGCTCATTGTAAGTAGCATTTAGGGCAATCAGCTGATTACCCTTTCCTATAATGCCAATTTTGCCCTCTCATTTTGCCTAACCTCATTACCGTCTCACTCTCATTTTCCCTAGATTCTTCAGATTCTTCTTCCCTTCCTTGGCTCTTACCTTACATCTCTCACAACTCTCACGTCTCAACCAGATCAGTTGTTAGTTTCAAATCAGTGTAGCTTGCATGAGAAATCGACGGTTCCCTTTTTTCTTGTTTCCATTTTCCGTTGTATTTTACACGTTTCTTTCTTTTCGTTTAGATGTTACGACGGCGGCAATCACACTAGCCTCTTTTTTCTAACGGTATCCCATGGTGGCGATTGATGACAATGACTTAACCAGGGTTTGTTTTCAGGTTCATAATCAGAAAAATGTTACGAAAATAAATGAAGAACAGAAGAAAGAAGGGAAGAAGGAGAAAGGGGAGAGTCGCAGAGAGAGAACAGAGAACTTTAGAGAGAGAGGGAGAGAGAGAGAGGGAGAGAGACACACACACACATAAACTCATTCATTTGATGTGAGAGAACTAGTTACAATCTTTATCCTCCTCCAGCTGTGTAACAGCTATCATTTTTATACGTAACAATTCCTTATCCTTTAGAAAACCTTGACCTCAAGATTACCGAGGTTTACATAATGGGCAAAAAATAAATAATTGGATTTTCTTTTCACCACTCCTTTTCATCACAGCATCATCAGCAATTGCTCCTGCAAAGCTCACAATCTGCTCTTGCAAAGCTCACAATCTGCTTATTTAACAGAACTCCAAAACCAAATGGAATACTTCTATACTTTGCAGGGTCGAGTTGTATGTTACTCTTAATGAAATCAAAAGTAACCGTCTTATGGGTTAGACCATAGTAGAGAAAACCACCAGCCGTACAAGCAGCGTAGAAAGCCAGAGAGTACATCTCGGTCTTACTAGGCTCGTTAGGAGAGGGGACGACTAAGGATCCATCAGAGGCGATGTCTTTATTATTCATGAGAGGGGTGGACTCTACGGC
>JANIJH010000008.1:2633145-2648423 GCA_024520975.1 Erythroxylum areolatum
GTTGTGTGAGATGGGCAATAAAATCTAGAACCCCTTGATCCGATGGTGTAGCCTACAAAGTAGCCACTAATAGTTTTTAGATCAAGCTTCTTAGATTGCAGATTATAGGGCCTCACTTCTGCTTTGCATCCCCAAATATAAAAATGGCGCAAGCTTGGTTTCTTACTTAACCATAACTCATATGGAGTCTTTGGAACTTATTTGCTAGGTACTTGATTCAAGATATAAGCTATTGTCTTCAATGTTTCACCTCACAAAAATTCAAGCATGCTAGAATGAATCAACATACATCGTAACATATCAAGAAGTGTGCGATTTCTTCTTTCAGCGATTCCATTCTGCTAAGGTGTCCCTGGCATTGTATACTTTGCTTCAATACCACATTCTTGCAAGTATCCAGCAAAAGGTCCTAGATTCCTTCCACTCTCATCATAACGCCCATAATGCTCTTCACTTTTATCAGAATTAACTACCTTAATTTTCTTCTCCTTTTGAAGCTCAACATTCATCTTGAAAATCTTAAATGATTTCAAAGATTTAGATTTTTCACGAATGAGCTCCACATGACCATACCTAGAAAAATCTTCAATAAAAATGATGAAGTATTTATAACCACCCATAGCAGGTGGAATAAATGGTCCACATATATCAGTATGAATCAACTCTAGCAATTCTGAACTCCTGCCTGTTTTGCTTTTTCTAACCTTGGCAGTCAACTTCCCTTTATTACAGTCAACATAGGCAGTGAAATCTAAAAAATCAAGATCATGTAGTACATCATCCTTTACTAACCTCTCCATTCTGTCTCTAGAAATATGGCTTAAACATTGGTGCCATAACATAGAAGATCTCAAATCCAACCTCATACATTTGGAATTAACAACAATATTAAGAGAAGAGGAAGAAGCAACAGTAACACAATCATTAAACTCAACTTTGTATAAACTTTCACATAAAATTCCATTTCCCACCAAAAGAGAGTCACGATACAAAGTCAATTTTCTAGTTCCAAAAAGAAGACTATAACTTAGTCTATCTAAAATAGATACGGAAATCAAATTCCTCCTAATAGAGGGTAAATAAGCGACATCATGTAACATCAAAAGATGCCTTGTATTTAGCTGTAGTTTAACTGTCCCAAAAAATTCAACTTTGACTTTGGTATCATCTCCCATGTATACATGCTGCTTAGATCTAGTTGGCCTTCTTCGACTTGTCAATTTCTGGAAGGAATTCGTAACATGAATTATTGCTCCAGTATCTAACCACCAAGTATTTAAGGGTACATCAATAACATTTGTCTCTAAACAAACCATCACATGACAGTTACCTTTCTTCTCTAAATGAGTTTTGAGTTTTCAACAATCAGCTTTCTTGTGCCCAAAACTTTAACAAAAGTTGCACTTCCCTTTAAAAAACTTATTATTCTGACTAATAGAAGATGTACCCGCCTGTCCACTTCCTTTCGCATTGACAACTTTCTTCTTGACAAGCTTCTGATCACCTGAGCTATTAGGAGTGAACTTTCTTTTTTGATAATTGCTATGGTTCGTCATCATAGAAATGCTTCTTGCCCTTCCCTTTTTCATATCATCCTCTTCCTTGGCAAGAATAGCAATCATCTCCTCAACAGTCCATTGCTCTTTCTGAGCATTATAACTCGATTTAATTGAATCAAATTTAGAGGAAAGAGTCCCCATCACAAACCATACCGTGTAGTCCTCACCAAGGTCCATATCCATAGCCTTAAGCTTATAGTAGCAACCCATGAATTTGTCGATGTGGGCCATAATATCATTTACACCGTCATAAATGGTGTGATGAAGCATGTTTAAGTTTTCATTCTTCTTATAAGCATGTTTAAGTATTCATTCTTCTCATTCTTTGAGAACTTCATGTACTTCTTCTTAATAGTAACAAGAAAATCCTTTGCATTTTCGACCTCGGGAATACTATCACAAATAGATTCATCCATGTGATATCTCATAATCATCAAACAGCATCGATTAGAGTACTCCCACTCCTCATAAGATTTCCTTTCCTTCTTAGTAGCATCATTAGTAGGTTTTTATGGTGGACCAATTCTCAAGGCCAAGTCCATTCGCATGATGGTCAAATTCATCATGAGAGGTTCAATTCACTGCTTGTGGTTCGTTCCATTCAACGTCAGGATAGCAGAGACTTTCAGATTGCTCAAAGCTGAATGAGAACCAAGAGTGATAACTATGATATGGATGTTAAAACATAATCATACAATTCGTGCTCTTTTTTCTCAAAATCAACTATATCATTCATGCTAGAGTTCCTTAAATAAATATATAACTCATTAACAGGTAAGAACAATATATTAAAATATCACAACCAAATCATCAATATAATATCGAAAGCATAGAAAAATTGTGCGGTTCATAATATTTTAATAAAATTTCTTCACCATATTAAGCATCCTATTAAGTAGTAATTATCGACAAGATAATTAATTACCCGTATGGATCTTAACGTTATTTTAGAAGAAAAATATAAATTTTAAATATACATTACTATTTAAAAATTTCTCATCATAAATAGTTTCACATGCTCAATTATACGACAGGTAAAAATAAACATTAACTATTGTTAACAAAAACATGTTTATGTCATAATAAGATTAAAACAATTAGAATTATCAAATAAAATTGCTAATTAATCTTATGCATAAACATATGAGAAAAATTAGAAATAAAAATTTGAGCAAAAAAAGGGACTAGAAATGAGTTTGCACGCGTGTGTAGAATATTTTTTTAATAAATAAATAAATAAAATTAAAAGATTCGGGTCGGGCGTACGAGCCACCCACGCACAATAGCTGGCGGGATGACGTTGTATGCGTTGTCCCTGTCAACCAACCGGATCGATGGGTCGACCCGCGGACCCGCGGGTTTGACCCACCTAGAACTCTCTCTCCCGACTTCCATTTTCGACGATTTTTTAGGTGTTTTCTTCCATTTTTCACGTTCTATGGATTTTTCATATCTATTTCAGCCAAAAGTGCTCCAAAATCTACAAACATCAAACCTATTTCGGCCATGAAAGAAAATATGAAGTTTTTCAAAAAACTCATCCAAAAAATCGTAGTTCTTTGTTCAAAACAGAGATGAAACACAACAACAACAACCAATAATCTTTTCTGAACCAATAACTCATCATTTTGAAGTTGTTTAGACGAAAAACGATTTGAACCGAAAACGTTTTGAACAATTAAAAAAAATCGAGCCCTAAAATCAAATGACCTGTCTCTGATACTAATTGGTATAATAAATGCAGTAATTAATTACATTCAACAACTAAGATCACATTCTATTTAGAGCATAATAAGACAATGAAATCATACTTCCAACACTTGGCTTGTAGTCTTGAACCCTCTTTATTCTTCAACCAAAACCTATCAAAGAAAAAGCAAAACTTTGTGCAAAAGAGAGTGATGGTAAAAGACGTAACCCTATCTTTTACACTTCCACACACACTATAGTTGCAACAGTCTCACCTTATGTCATATATTATGACATGTTCTACTCTAAAGAGTATAATAGGCTAATTGTGTTATTTTAATGGATGATGTGAACTATAATTTAATGGGTCAATATATAGTTATTAGGATACTGCCACGTGCCTCAAATATAATTAATAAATTAACCATCCTATTATAATTATTAAATATATATTAGGTAATTCAATTGTGATTAGGTATATAAAATTAATGTTGTGATTATATTAGTTTACATATATTTCTAAAATGGAAGAGAAGGAAAAGAAGACTACGACAATCGCTTTCCGAGAAACAGATTTTGCAGGAAGAGAGAGAGAGAGAGGCTGCAAGGAAATGCTATGGAGATTTTGGCTGAATCTTCTCAAGTAATGGTTTTGCACGAGTCTTTGAGAACAAGCCAGGAAAAAGAAAAGGTGCCGTAAAAGGTTGATATCTATCAAATAAAACATTTGCAGGTGTCTGGCTACTTTAGGCTGTAGGTGATCAGAAATCAGTTGGATCTTCTTTTATCTCACATACTTATGTGACCTTGCTCGTCCAAGTACGAGAAGATATTGTGAAAGCAAAGTGATAGAGCAGCTGACCAATCCCAACTTTTTTCTACAAATATATTCTTATTTTATTGATGCACTTACTATGATTTAAGCTTTGGTTGTTGTGGAGGGTTTGGAGTAAATGCGAGTCCTTGTTTTGATAAATGGCAAATAGGGATGTATTAATGGTGTAAACATGATAATTAGCTGGCCGTCACATCCTATTGCTTATCTACTCATAAGAGTGGGCATAGAACGTGTAATACTCAAGTGTTTTGAAAATCGGATCGAATCGGTCGATTGAATCAAAGAATTGATGATTTGGAGTATGAAACGGTTTAATTTAACCCATATTTTTTATGAGTGATTGATCCGTTTATTTTACAGTCGAACCGATAAAAATTGTTGAACCGGTAAAAAAAAGAATCGACAGATCTATTTAAAATGTCTTGATTTTAATGATTTCAACTTGAATAAATATTATAATTAGTGATTTTTTATAATCTTTTTAATGAAATATAACTAGTGAGCTTTGTTATCTTATTTTGTGTTGTATTTGGTGAATTTTTAAAAACAATTGTATATTTTGAAATTTGAAAATTTAAATTAAGTTTATAATTAGATAAATAAATAATTAAATAGTATGTTAAAAAATTATCTTATATATAATATATATATAATAAAAAATTATATATTTATTAATCACCGATTTGATCATGATTAAATTTCAATTGAACCATTAACTCTTGATCAGTTACTTCTTTGATTTAGTTACCGATCCGATTTTTAAAACTGATAATACTCGTACTCATCTCTTACGTACGTAATGGTCCCAAATTACGTTATCGACAACTAAAGTCCTCTGTTTAGGTTCCTGTCTCTCTTTTGAGGATCACATGTTCCAATTTTGAATCCATAAGAAAAATGGACACATAAGAAACATTAGAAAGTACATGAAATAATCTCCCAAAGGTAAACGGCTTGGTTTTTGTATCTACTCAATGGTTCAGGCTCAACTTGAATTCTTTGAATCTTAAAACCTAATTGAACTAACAAATTTAATACAATTTTGCATAAATTTATTTTGGTGGTTGACTTTGTTTTGATTTAATTTTAATTCAAACAATTTATATAATTAATAAAAATTTTCAAATTATCAAGTTCAAAATTGATTTAATATAATATAGTTGGATTATTTTAAGTCGGATTGGAACGAAACTAAACTAATTTTTATCCTTGCTTGATTTGTTAATATTCACTAATTTCGAAAATGAACTAAATGAAATATATATATGTATATCATCTTACCTACCTAAAAATGTGACAATACGTAGAAACTTATATACAAGGGGAGAAGTTTGACCTAGAGTTTATTGGGAAAAAATCTAAAAAATACTACATTTTTTAAAATTTTAAGTGTTTAAATTTTAATTGAGTACTTAAAATTTTAAAAATTAGACAATAAAATTAAAATGTTACCTCGACTAATATTTTAAAAAACATATTTAACCGGGTTATTCGATTTTTAAAAATTTAGATATTTAATTATTAGATTTTAAAAATCGAGCGTCGGATAATTTAAAGAAATCGAATTTCTTTACTAAATTTATATTAAAATATGTATTAGAATTAAGAAGTAGGCTAACTTAGCTCCATGTGAGTTGAATAGTACAAGAGGACAAATGCACGTTGCCACTGGTTTAATTAAACCATGAGAACTTAATTAACAAAACATAGCAATAATGTTGTAACGGATAATGTCAACTTGAGACCAGATTTATCTATTTTGGTGCTTTCTTGGAAACAGATAATAAGGTATGAAGAAGATCAATCCAATCCCTTCACAAACTCCACATCCCATGAGTATCGGAGAAAAAACAAAAACAGAAAGATCCCACATGGTGGGATCCATCAACAACCTGCCTTTTTAAACATTATTTTCATGTGCTTACTGCCTGGATAATTTTCAAACTACTGCATTAATAGATAATAAAAACTAACGAAATCTGTCGGTGATATGTCGTTGCTGATTCGTAATAATCCAAACTGCTTGTAAAAGTGCCTCTACAACGCTATTTACCCTCACTATTCCTCCACGTTCGTGTTCTTAACAAATGTCTCCTTCAAATATGCATCAAGTTTGATCAGTAATAACTATCAGAACGTTATGCCCTTTTGGCTTGTGTAAATCTTAACGCCATTACTGAATATAAGCGAAGAAGACAACCATATGTTTACCTTCATCTACCAATCTGCAGGTTCGTCTCTTATACCAAACGCAAAACCAGGGTGGACGGAGATGACAGATAGTCAACTAATTAAACTTAACTTGAATCATTGAAGCTTAATTTAACTCTCTTAATTCATTAAGAATAAACTATGCAAGGAAAAAGAAAGAACGGCGCATGATGATTCTGCTATGCATGTGGTGCACGGACGCGTACTCTAAAGTCCTATCTCTCTATCTCTTATATTACTCGACTTAAAGACAGCGAAAGGCCTTCGTTTATATACGTGTAAAGTGGCCCCCATGAAATGCACAGTGGATTCCTTTTCTCTTAACTACAAGACACACCCCAAGATTAGGACCAGCGTTAAAAGTTAAAACCATGCGCCATGCCAATTTGTATTTAACAGATACGTAGTATAAGATGTCTCAGCCATATATGATAAAATGGTATGAGGTTATCTTGTTGTACCCTTCAGGTGATGTAAGCTCTTTGGACGCTATCTCGTGTAGGCTGCATCTAGTGACAGCTGGATTTACGCCTGAGTTGACATCCGTTTTCATCGATCCTGGCCTCATGGGACTTTGTGTCTTCCAAAGCCAATCTTAGTTTAGGATTAGTTTTATGTGAAATAAAATATAAAAAATAAAAATTTAATTAAATCTTATTTTTTATTTTAAATAAAAAACTCCAAAACCAAACCCATGTGTATAATTAATGTGACAGGGGTGAGGCTAGGCGTGAGCCGAGGCATCCCTGCCTAGGAACATCTATAGATTCTATTCCTCCTGCATCATGTGCATCGGGTCCATGATGATTGATGGGAGTTCATGAGCCCCACTTTTTGGATGTATATATACATATATATATTCTAACAGACAAGCTATCCTCGGGTATCTGGATAGGCTCGGATCCGAAGCTATAGATTTTCCGACCCCGGCTGTACACGCGGCCATTCCTTATTGGACGAAAACAGTTGTTCGCGAGATCTTATTTGTTGTATGTAACTCTATCGAAGAAAGAGGTTGGAAGTTCCCATTCTCGGGCAAGACGGAGAGCCGCCGGTGGACTTGGGGCAGACCAAACTGGTTTGGTCGAAACAAATTTACGATGATGCCCTTCGTTCCTAGTTGTTTTAGTAAATGTAACTATTATTAACTCTCTCGAAATATAAATGAGGAATATTATTTTGTCAATTCAGATTTAACGCAAGCTCACAGGGAACGTGCCACGTGTCCTAGATATTGACACAAGGAGAAATCGTGTGCCGTCTATCTGAGCAACAAACATGGTAGAAAGAAAGACCCATCTCCCACTGACTGACCTGAACAAAATCAAAAATAAAAATATAAGCATAATATTTAGTTTAGAGTTAGACACGCAGGTGGTCCGAGCGTGACTGTCAAATCTACGTATTCTCTCTCTCTCTAGAAAACCTCATAATTTCACAGACAGCCCCTTTGTTTTCTCTCTCTAGATTCAGGTTCAAAACATCGCCGATCTTTGCCTCCTTCTTTTATACCTCGGAAAGAAACCAATTCCTCGTCTTCTTCAAATCACTGTCTTTTCTTCCAGAATATAATGTTCAGATTTTCAAGGTGAGGTGGGTGGTTATATAATATATTTGGATGAGTAGGTATTATTAAATGTGTAGTACTATTTCTATATCCATACAGGATAAAAACAAAAGTTACGATATATATATATCTAACTATAACTATACTTTATACCTTCCCAGTTTCTTTCTTCTTTTTTGGAGTTTATTGATTTCTTCAGTTGATGGGTTCATTAAAATTTTCATCTTTTTTACTCTTCTGGTTTTCCCACTTTCTACACTCAAAACCCCGTTGATCTTATTTCTGCATATGGTTGTTTTAGTAGCTTTTTTTTGGTCGCTCTTTCTCCATCTGATTCTGGGTATTTCAAGATATAATATATATAATATGTGTCGTTTTTTCTATGAAGATCTCCCTGCTGGCCTGTTTTCGATTCTCTACGGGGAACTCGTTTGATGGTTCTTTTTCCACTTCGGGAATTTTATGCAGGCTTCAGTGACTGCAGGTTTTTATCGTACGGGATTTGACCCTTGAATTCTCAGTATTTGTCTTTTTTGGTTTCTATTGTTGTTGATTTTTAAGCAAATCCCAACGTTTTCTAGTTTTTGTGTGTTTTAAATTATCGATGTTCCGTATTCAAAATTTTGTTTCTGTAAGGTTAATGATGTTATGTCTGCAGCAGTAGTACACTGCACGCCTCATTGGCCTCATCTTCTGTGCATCATTGACTGGGCTTTTTTGGTCTTTGAGATTTTTCTCCGAAACTGAGTTTTTAGGTGGGCATTTTCTCAGTGCATAAAAAGAGTTCCCTTTTATGGAAACGGGATCTGCTTTTGCAGATTTCATCATATTCAATAATAATAATATTATTATTGTTATTATTATTGGTTCTTGTTCTTAGATCCGTGTGTGGAAGTGGAACCCAGGTCATGATTTCTACTGCATACTCTTTGTCCCATATGGTTAGACCGAGTTTCTCATGTTTTTTGTCTGGGGCTTTGGGTAACGCAGCCAAGTCTAGATGGATAGATATGATTATGGGTGCTTATTGTAATAAACAGATGTGTACAGTATGCCAAACCCAATCTCATCTTCTTTCTGTTCTTCCTCACAAAATCCTCATCTTTTTTCTTGTTCTTTGATGCAGGATTGGTTTTTGATTTGATAGGGAATTCTGACTCCAGAAAAGGAAAAAGTTAAAATGGAGGGCGACACATTCTCAGCTCTTGGGAATGGTACTCAGATAGATGGCAAGGTCATGCAGACATTTCAGAAGAACTTCGTTCAGGTACAGAACATCTTGGATCAGAATAGGCTACTCATCAATGAGATAAACCAGAACCACGAGTCTAAGATCCCTGACCACCTCAGCAGAAATGTGGGTCTAATTAGGGAGCTGAACAACAATATCAGGAGGGTTGTTGACCTCTATGCTGATCTTTCCAGCTCCTTCACCAAATCCTCCTCAGAAGGTGATTCTAGTGGTGCTTTAAAATCTGACGGCAAAGCTGGTCAGAAGAGACATAGGCCTGCATAGAAAGATCCCGTTTTTCATAATTCTTTGCAGAGCGAGGAGTGAAAGCTCACGGCTGTGCTGAGGTAGTAAGAACCGTGATTATTACATTTTGTAACTTTTTGTATCTGTGAATCATCTCCAGTTCTCACCCCAATCCACTCTACATTTTCTTCTTAGAGAAATAATTGGCCCATAATTCTGTCCAAATGTAACTGTGTAACTGTTGATCTAATGGAAACGAAGCATATTTATGCCATCTACGTTTTTGTTCTTTCTCTTGTTCCTTATATCAGTTAGAGCTAACTTTTTGCATCTCTGTTTTTTGGTGTTACACTCAAGCACTCAACTGATCGGCACTTAATTCTGTGTGCTCTGCTTTTTGGATGAAAATTAAAGACTTCCTTGATTGATACCCCAAGTGAACAGATTTAGGCACTTTTGGCTTCTAGTTACCTTTTATGTTTGTCAAAAGTTTGATGCCATTATTAGTCTTTACTAAACATTTCCTGCGAATCTTATTTTTCATAAATGCTTGTTCTCTACTTTTGCTTGTTTGTTCAATTTTTGTGCTTTTAAACTGTCCAAGAAGTCCCCTTTTCGTTCCCTTTTCAACATTAACCAAGTTCTTCCAGGCCCTTGGCTGAGAATTGAAGTGGGGGGCCTGAAGATACCGTTTTGTGTTCTCTCCTACAAGGACGAAGCCTACTTTTTTCTTCCTCCCTTTCTTTTTTCCCAATTTCCCTCTATCCTTTTTCCATCCACTCTCCTCCTCTTTGTCATGAAATCACTGTCCAGGGTTTTGCTATTGTTTGTGGCGAGCTAACATACTTTGTTACACGTCTGGGAAGATGCTCTGCAGCAGTGTAAGAAGAAAGCAGCTTTTTTGGATAATCTTTTTGGTTCCCAATCACACGCCACCACAAGAACAGAATCTCAGATAAGAAATGATGAGCTTTTGACTATTTTATTATCTGTTGTAACCAATGACAAGGGCTTAGTCCTGGAGGGTTATTTGACAGATGGAAAATATAGTATTCTATAGGCAGCTTAAAGCAAAACACTAGAGTTTCATGATACAGACAGGCATGTACAAACAGTGACACCTAATAACACGACAAAGAGCCCCAAAGGATGTCTCTTATTAACTTTATTTTAATATTCTTGTTTGAAGCCTAACTTCTCCATTCTTATCCCTTTCCTTCTTCTACTTAGGTTCTCTCTCTTTTTACTCCCCAATCTCTTTCCTTTGAATTATTCTCTTTTGGCAATAAAAGCCCTTTATGACTTGCTTCAAGTTGTTGATTCCTACCACCAGCAAAAGCAGCAGCAGCAGCAGCGAGTTCCCTCTCACTGATTGAGAAGATGTCTCTCCTTTTGCGGACCCACTACATGTCGTAGCCTAATCTTCTGATCTTAGGATAGGAAATGACCCCACATGAGTGATTGCTGGAAATGGCTTGTTCCCTGTTAAAATGATCTTTTCTAAGTTAGTGGCGAGGGTGTGCATCGGCCATTCACGTTCCTTTTAGTGCAATTCTTGTTTCACCATCATTTCTTGGTGAGTTCTTTTTGATTCTCTACAAAACTGAGTAAATCATGTCCAACTTGTTCCCTGTAATTTTGTCCTTATCTAAGCATGTTAGCTAACAACAACTATGCTATGCTTAGATAGGTAATACTGCACATTCATGTCACTGCCAATGTACTGCCATTAAAGGGTGCCATTGATGTGAAGTGTCGAGGTATAAATGACTGGCACTTGTTACTTTTGTTTTGTATAAGGACCCGCTAGAAAACGGTGGAATTTGTTGCCTTTTTTGTATCTTACAAAATTATTGTGAATTATTTAACTTTAATGAGTTAATTTCTAAAAATTCTATAAAAAGAGTTTTTAGAGTTAGCTCTTGAATTAATAATAGTATTACACTTCACTTTATTCTCTACGTGTTTTTATTTTGAAGAATATAATAACCGAGCTAATTAAACTTTTTAATTTTACTTAATTTTATAATATTAGTTTGTATTTAAAAATACTATATTATTAAGTTCTTGAACATAAAGGGTCACATTAAATTAATATTTTTAGTATATAACTAATATATATCGTATCTGTGTCATACTATAATTATAGATTTTTTAATTTATTAAATAATAAAATTCATACATATTATATGAAAAATACTAATATAATGTAACTCGCTGCATCATTTATATTAATAGAGAATTTAACGTTGTATTATTATTATTATTATTATTATTATTATTATTATTATTATTATTATGTTTTTATTAAAGTTATAAATTTAATTTTTATAAAATTAAATATCTAAATCTAAATTATTATAAGAATATTCAACAAAAAAAAGAAATTTAATATTCATGCCCTTATAATTTTTTTAAATCATGTTCTCATAAATTATTTTACACATCAACAACTAATACTAAATAGCTAATTTTACCATACATATTTTATCGCAATTATATTTTCATTAACCGCAATTATGCTCTCATCATCTGTAATAGCAATGTAATTTATGAAAACTAAATTTTCTAATATGGACACCTATTGACATAAGACAAAAGAAGAAGGTAAAGTCTATGACTTGATCCTATCACTCTAAGAGCTCTTAAGCATTAGAATATGTAGTTTGTTTTGAGATGAGAAAACAGGTAAATTGGCAAGCAAAAGACAAACTAGACATGCTTGTAAACAACACATGTGAAGTGGGAATCTACTTTTTGCTTACTTTCCGTTTGTTCATTTCATTCCCACCAAATAGGTTGGAAAGGTACCGAAGTCTACATTACCCTTTTCAATGCAAGCATTACAATAATAATAGACATTATAACCAGATATCTACATCATTAGTAGCACCCCAATGACAATAATCTCACAACTATAATAAAAAGCTAATGCATCAAGTCACAAACCCTTTCTTGCCTCCGGAGGCTAATGATCTGGGTTGTTGGCTGATCAGTTAAAAATTAACTAATTGACCTAAATTAACTAATTAATTTGATAAAAAAAACTAATTAAGTTGTTTAATTATGAACTGGTTGGATTGACGGATTCAATCCAACTAACTGATTTTAAACAATCTCTTTTAAAAAAGTGTTTTATTATGATTGAAAATATATCTAATACTAAGTATTAGATAAATTGAAAAAGAATATTTTATTCCAAAGTTTTGAATTACATAAAATCATAATTTATAAAATTATTTAATTATTAGCATATTTGATCTCTCATTTTCTCCCAACACAATTTATATATAGTGGATCAATGATAAGTTTTGACTCAATCCACTAACTTTTTAAACTGGGCCTTGCTTAATTATGATCAAAGCCCAAAATTACTTAAATCTGTAATGGATCTACAAAGAAGGCCCTAAGGTCCTTCTTTCATGTCTTTAGGCTTTCACTCTCTGGATTTCTCATCACTTAAATGCAGGCCCGGGACTCATTCAGTACAGATAAAACCCTAGAATCAATTGTAGCCGTCGGATCTAAATCCTCAGTTGCTATATAGAGTAGACTTCCTCTCGGCGCAATACCACAATTCCTTTATCTAGGTTTTACAGATAGCACAGCCTACAACTCAGATCTTTCCGCCTCTGCGAAAAACAACCCATCGCTACAAGATGGCAACCCAGATGAGCAAGAAGAGAAAGGTTCCTCTCTTCGTTTTCTTCGTTTGCTCTTTTCTTCCCCTAATCGAGTTGTTTAGTAAATATTTTATTGTGGTGTTACAGTTCGTTGCCGACGGGGTTTTCTATGCCGAGCTCAACGAAGTACTGACTAGAGAGCTTGCGGAGGATGGCTACTCCGGCGTTGAGGTCCGTGTCACTCCCATGCGAACGGAGATCATTATTAGAGCGACACGTACTCAAAATGTCCTCGGTATAAAGATGATTTTTTAATTTTATTTTTGTAATCGTGCTATTATTTGGTTGCAACCTAGATTTGATTGATTTTCACAGGCGAGAAGGGGAGGAGAATCAGGGAACTGACCTCTTTGGTGCAGAAGCGATTCAAGTTCCCAGAAAACAGCGTCGAGCTTTACGCTGAGAAGGTCAACAACAGAGGTCTTTGCGCTATTGCTCAAGCCGAGTCTCTTCGTTACAAGCTTCTTGGTGGTCTCGCCGTTCGCAGGTATTAAATCAGTTGATCTAATTTTAGTATATCTTGTGTTTATAGTCGAATTGTATGCTTGATATTGAAACCTGTTATTACTGAGTTAGGATCATTTTTCTTCGATATTGAATATAGGGAATCTGTGGCTCCTTGATATAATTAATTCCGTATATTATTTTGAAGGATTAGGCAAGGAATCGGTAGATGGGTAATTAATCTGTACGGGAAGGGACTCTTTTCAGTTTTGCTATTGTTGTGTGTGCCTTTTGTCATCTACAAAGCAGATTGGTTATTCGCTACCAAATCTGTGTCGGAAGATGACAAAATTAAGCTCAGCGCCACCATTCCATCAATCCTCTTGCAATGCTTTGTTCCTACAAGAGTTAACTTTTTGGATGGTATATCACAAGATAGTGTGTTTCTGTATGGTTGCATTTATGCTTTCATAGGTGCGTAATTGAAAACTTCATGTGGTCTTATGCTTGAAAAGTTTATGATGTTTTGGATTATATCTATTCCCTGTGTTAGACATGTCAACATAGTATGTACATGATTTTTGTTAAGAGCAATGATGTCAATGCAACTGATGGCCTACTTGCCATGCTTAGTTTCTAGATTGTTTTAGCGCATTATTTGATCTGATTTTTTAGTTTAATACAATTTGCTTCACGGTAATGATACATGTTGTTGGTTTTATGTACTATCAGGGCCTGCTATGGTGTTTTGAGATATATCATGGAAAATGGTGCTAAGGGATGCGAGGTAGGTCTTAAACTGTTTAATCCCCATGGTTTAGATATTCAAAAGTATTGCACGTTAAATGATTTTTGGAATTTTTTTCTAATATGATCACTTGATATCAGGTGATTGTTAGTGGAAAGTTGAGGGCACAACGTGCCAAATCCATGAAGTTCAAGGACGGATACATGGTTTCTTCTGGTCATCCAGTCAATGAATATATTGACTCTGCAGTGAGACACGTCCTTTTGAGACAGGTTTGGACTCTTGGGTTTGTTTTACAGATTCTTCTTTTGTATATGATTATCTTATCTTGACAAATTTTGTCGTTCTTGTAGGGTGTCTTGGGTATAAAGGTGAAGATCATGCTTGATTGGGATCCTAAGGGTAAGGTCGGTCCAATGACTCCTCTGCCTGATGTTGTTACCATCCACCCTCCCAAGGAGGAAGAGGAGTACATAAGGCCACCAATGATGGCTACTGATATTGAGGTTCCAGTCGCATAGAAGCCTCCATGATTGATGTTCCGTTTGCTTATCACCAATGTTATTAGTCATCTTTATGAGAGTGCTGTTTAGGTTTTTATTTGGAAAATGTTGGTAGCGAGGAGGGTTCACTGGATCTTTTTCTTCTTTCCTTTTTGAAGATTTTATTCAGAATTTTGTTTGAGATAGCACACCTGTGCATGTTTCAGTAATATGTTCGTACTAATTAAGTCTTAATATTTTGCTTTTGGGACTGATACACTACCTGCTTGCATGTCTTAAATTTTTTTGTTTTTTTGAATGAAATGAAAAGAGAAACGAAATACATGACTAATTTAGGGAAACAAACACCAACGTATCCTCTAAAAGGATTGAGAGGCATCATAAAGGAGCAGTATCAAAAGTGGTGATTTCTAGCTCAAAATTTTAAGCAGCAGCTTTGGAAAGTCAGTCACCACAAGGATTGTTTTTTTTATATGATGAGGTACAATCAGTTGATATTCATGATTAGGGGATTGTGAGACATTTTCCTTTTAGTTGAGGAGGAGGAATCTACTTCTAA